>NIPQ01089548.1:0-41667 GCA_002806875.1 Lepidotrigona ventralis hoosana | reverse complement strand
TACCTAGTATAACGTTTATTGATCCAGCCAGCAGAACCCATAATAGTGACAAATACTCACAGGGACTGTTCCAAGAATTCGGGCCCGTGTTCCGTTGAAATTTGTATCAGCGTATTAACCACAAGTTACGAAGTCACTTCCGGTACTTAGCGAGTGGAACGTGCCTGGTCAAGTAATTCAATTCGCGGCACCAGGGAACAACTGTTCCTTTGATTAACTGAGGATTGGAATACCTCTACTTTACTGTATAAACACGGTATAAATGAAGTTGCGGAACAATGCGTGTTTAACAGAGATTTTCATGGTCGAGCGTTTACAGGATTAATTTAAAATTATCTCGAAGAATTTACAACGTTAGAACAATTATAGTGCATTTCGCTACAGACTATTTGTATAGATTATAATCGTTATATAGATTGTCTTCGTTGCTGCTACAAATAGTAGTTTGCAATAATAGTAATTTCGAGAAATCTGAAAATGGTAACAAATGTCGCAGCGTTTCGAATCTCAGAAACTTGAGGAGAAAGTTTCCTTCATTTCCTTTTATTGTGCTCCGGGAAAAATTGCTACAAACTGGACATATAAGTTTCTGTCAACTCGAATTATTTACAGCACGCTTAATGTTTATTTTACTTTTGCAACTTGAATTTAGAAGAAACACCACGCTATCTGTAACTTGAAGTTTCAATTCTGTACGGGGCTGTTTATAGATCAGAATGGTTAACTCCATTTTTTGAATATGTTTCAACTTTTGTGCCAAATAACTTGATTGACGCTTAATTTTTTATATTTAAAATAAGTATCTTAGTCAGGTTCAACATCATCAAGTGACAAGAATTTTTCGACCGTGGAATAATAAACAATTTATTTCAGAAGCCAATCTCGGATTCCAAGGATACGTTATTTTGTAATATATTTCATCTATTGTATATTTGAATTTAAATTTTAAAAAGTATACTATTTTATCAGTTTTTCTATGTTTTGTTTTGTAGAGTTAATCAATTTGTCAAATGAGTTTCTCGACATACAGAATTCTATTTTTAATAAATATTTAGGTAATATACAGTTAAATGAACTCTTTCTAGTTAAATCTACTTATTTGAATTTTTACTATATGAACGAAAAAATTACCAGTAGAACAAAGTCAGTGGAGCTTTATTATATAAAGTGCAATTATATTTATACTTATTTATTCCCTCATATTCATACGAATGGAGTTAATTTAACATATTTTTCTTATAAAATTTCATAAATAGATACTTTCAATAATTTTTAATAATAACAATAAAATGCAAATAATATTATTTGTTATTATTGCACCAGCTTTTCGAAAACTCTAGTTTAATTTTAATAATAGCTTTAGTATGTATAATAAAAAATATATAATAAAAATATGTATAATAAAAATTATAGGCATAATAAAAAAATAATAATACATGGTATTATAGCATAATAAATGGTAAATTTTAAAGTTTTATTAAAACAAATAATTGTTTTAGTTTTAGAATTCTAACAAGCCCAAAACAAGTGATCATCTTATTACGCAAAATTAGAGAAAATAAGATCACGACATGAAATTGATTTATACGTAAGAGTAAAATATAATATGAAAATTTAATCTATTTATTGTTAATAAAAGAATTTGAAAGTTTAACTATTAGTTTTCTCATTGTCGACCGTTGTGTCAATTTGATAGCAGGGGTTCAAATTAAATTAAAAAAATGAGGAGCGGATGAGAATTAAAGAAACAACTTAAAAAACAATTTTTTGCTAGTCTTTTTTGGAAATTTATTTAGAAAAATCATTGAATAAAATAAGTTCTAAACAAAGATCCAAAAAAAAAGAAGCTCTCTTAATAAGCATTAGTCGTCGTACGAAGTTTGTATTAGTCGAATTTTCGTTTGTTGAACTTCTCTTAGTTGAAAACTCTATAATTTGAACAGTCTCTTTTCCACATTGAAATTCGATTGTTTTATAGAGAATAGATATTGATACGTAAAATATTCGAATGTCATAAAAGCATATCACTTATTTTCTGTATTGAATAGGTTGTCTGATCATTGATTGACTTATATCACTTTACTGCAGTTTCGTTCTGATTGCATCAGAACGTATACGTATATTTCGAGTTATTTCATCGTCGCTGCTTTTGCATCTATCGATTCCTCCATTAAACCTACATCACTCCTAGGTGAAATCATTCCATGTTCAATTCTTGAACATAAACCGTGTATCTGATATTTTTTTCATATTGATTCATCGTGTGACTTACAAAATATTTTAGTTATCACATATGAAAATAGACTTAATGATAAAGTGAAATAAAGGAGTGACTTTCAACAAACAAATGTTATTAATTCGTGTGAACTACTATGAACTAATATGAACTTTCTAATTTTTATCACTTAAACAGATATAGGTTACAGACTTGATAAGTAAATTGTGGATTTTTATATATTTTTGGGAAATGACTGTTTCACAAAGTACAGATAATATGTAAAAATAATCAAAGTAAAGCTTATTCTAATATTTAGTAGATGATTAAATTTTTGTTAGCAATCTATTCTTTTTACATTATAATATGAAAATAGAAAATTGCACAGAGTAGTTTATAGTACACTAATAATTTTAATTTTTGACAACATTTAACAGATATTAGGAATATAAATCTTTTGCCAATAAAAAATCTTACATAAAATTTATAAAATTTTGATTTAATGTATTTTACTTTGAAAATAAAATAACTATTTTGAAAATAATGAAATTAAGTAATAAAACTGAGATCCATCGCATCGACGAAAAATTTAATGAATAAAGAGGGTGGAATTTTGTAATTCAAATCGTTTAGTCTTTGCAAAACGATTTGAACTGAAGGTAATTTTACGTTATCGTAGAATAAATCTTATAAATTTCTGACATATCTTTATCAATTTTATATCGATATAAATGTTAATCGTCTGTCCTGATTTTAAAAATCTCATCAAGTATTAATATTCATATAATATAAAGTAATATATCAATTTTATATTAGTGTAAAATTTTAATATATTATGTTAATCCGAGTTGCATTGTGACTTAACTTTTTTCTTCTATTTTTTTATAATTGTAGTTGCAACAGAGTAACCCAAATTTATAGTTCAAGGATAAAAGTGTCTGATTAATATAATTTTTGAATAACAGAATAATTATTTCTCTGATATTAAATCACACATGTATATCCAAATGGAGATTAAGAAAATTGTCATTTAATTTCTATACTTAAGAATGCTATATTTTTTTTAGCTGTCGAATTATTTAATTTTTCTTATAATTAATAATTCTATAGAGTCACGTTCTTTTTGTCAAAGTCTAAGACATGTCCTCATCATTTTGATTTACTGTTTCATTTTGAACATTTACGACATCTTCGAAACGCTAATTTATATATGAAATAAATTATATTTATAATTTTATAATTAAGTATATATGAAATAAATTAATAGAAGCATTTATTATATTATTACTAAATATTCAGTACAGATAATAAAATATATAATGATAATAGGACACTTAAATATTAGAATATTCGAACAATGGTGATCCTATTGTATTCAAAGATTAAAAGAAATAAGACCTGAATTTGAAATTAATGCGAAATACTCAGAAATATTTCAAATTAATTATTTGACCGATTAATTTACAAAATGATTTGAAGCCCTACATTTTATACTATAAGACCTAATATAATGAAAGTTACGTAAAACGGATCATGTTTTTCTTTGTATTATCTACCACTATCGACAGTTGTAACCTGTGTCAGACGAGAAACGTCGATTAAAATTACAGGGGAAAGAGAGGAATATTTGGACGATATTCAGTGGTCGAATAAGGACGTCCCCATAACATTGCGAAATAATCATAGAGGTGGTGGAAGTGGTTGAAGAGGTATCGGTAAGGAGGTTGTTAGAAATCGGCCGTTCGAAGAATTGGAAGAAAAGGCGAGAATAGTCTAGGGAAAGAGACAGGGGATCGAGATGATCAAATGAAAGGGAAGAGGGATGAAGATGGCCGTGTGAACTGATGACGAATAGCAGGGGATGTTTCTGTTAGCGATGGGATCAAACATGGCTCGGATGGTATCGATGTGTATTCGTTATAAATCGATATATTAACACGCGAGCCGCTAATTTTGTACCTCTCGTCATAATTATTATATTTGCGTCATTTATTTCGAAAGTAATGTAAATCTATTTGCTTTTGTCTTTTAATATCAAATTGCGTTTAATATTTGCGTTTCCATTGATTATACAATTCTATTTGACAACAAAATTTCGATCGAGTGAAACGAACGAGTATTTTGAGATGTAAATTATTAATTACAACTGTATGAATAAAAAATTTGCATTTAAAATATAAATTTAAAATTTTCATTTTCTCGATTTTCTCGTCAAAAAATGGACTCGTACTTTCGAAGTAATTCATATCCTTATTTCTTGAGACTTTTTCTTTTCCTTATTTTCTTGAAAACAGCGTCGACGAATTGTTACTTTCGTTTTATTCGACGAGTATTTCTATATGCAGGAATCTGAAGAATGTAAAAATTGCCATCAAAGGACAATATTTATTTACATTTATTCACAACCAAATGTTACAACTACGCGATCAATTCTCACGAGTTGCCCCAGTTTTTAATTGATCTCACCCCGGAGGAATTTTCCTTGCATTTGAATAACTGCACATCGAGGACGAATCAAGTGTATTCGAATGTACGGTTACTATTTCCGTTCTGCTGTGCTGAATTTGCAATTTCGTTCAAGCTCTCGTTACCGTGTCTCGCTTGAAAAGTTTCCTCTCGGATTGGGAATTATCCCCTTTGTGCTGAATGTTTCAGTTAAAATTACGAATGCATCTCGGAATAATTCCCACGGAGAAATCCATTCTGGCATAACTGGCAACGATCAAACGTATCCGAAACGAAAGATAAAAGCCAAGAAGACAGAAGGAAATAAAAGAAAAAGCTAAGAATCGGGAATTTTTAAACCGATCAATCGTAAAATTTCTCCTACTCCATTTCCGTCACGAATTCCGTGTAGAGGGTTAGAGAGGGGAAATAAAGAAAAACTCGATCAACAAAATCGCCGGACCAATCAAACGATGAATCAATGAAAAATTGCAGGCAGCTCTCGGATCGGGCCCATCACTATTCCACGATTGAAAGAAAAGGGGAAAGAGGAACGAACGAAAAGGCGAGGAGGGACATACGGGGTATCCAAGCAAGAATCGCACGCGCAAGCGCCATTTCGCAAACATGACCAGCCATCTTGCGATGCGTAGCGTTCGAACGTCGGAGTAGGGGCTGGAATATAACCGTTCTTGGTATCGAACTGCTCTTCAGTACCTACGGAGACAGAGACAGGCATAGAACGTTCTTCAACACCTCTACAATCGCTGCGCGTTCTCCATTTCTTTCCTGTTCGTTTTCTTTCTTCTCATTTTCTTTCCCTTTCTATTCAGCCGTTTCCGTTCGTTCTCTTCTCTACGTCTCGTTTTATTTGAAATTCTCTTTCTCATTCACCGTTCAAATCCCCGTTGAAGTTAACCGAGTATGCGGCCACGCGAGTAATTGATCGCGCCAATTGCGTATCGGTGTGAAAATGGAACGATACGTCGCGGTTTCCGCGCTTCGCACGTCTCGATACGTCCCCTTTCGAAGTCTTTTGAAACTCTTCTTCGTTCCTTTCTCTCTCTCTCTCTCGTCCTCTGTCTTAGCTTTTTCGTTGATCTTCTCGATNCTCGTCCTCTCTGTTTTTCGTTGATCTTCTCGATCTAAGTACAGACTGGCACGTCATGGCAATTAGTAGTCGTTAGTCGTTGGCTAACGTGTGAAATTGAAGGGCCGGCATGTCGAAATTTGCATGGAAGAGAGTCGGACGTCGTTTGAAAGCTCGTCGAATCGTTCGCGTGCTCTCTGATCAACGTTCTTTAACCCCGAGCTCCCTTTCCAATCCTCGTTTTCGAGGCTCGTCGTTGTTTGAAAATCGTTACGAATCCAATGTGGTGACTTCACGTACGACAGAAAGAAGTTTCGTTTCCGAAGTAGAGGGCTACTGCTATAAATCGGTAAATCTGAAAGAATCTGTCCGTTTACACAAAGTTCCAGAATGGAAATTTCCAGACATTCTCTCGTTAAAAATCGACTTCATTTTGAAACAAAATCGCGAGTTCATCCGACGTGACTTTCGAGGCAGCTTTGACGATTTTCGAGAAATCGAGTGCGATCGATCGTTCGTCAAATGGTACGAAGCGTGCGTTGAAAACCGGGTCATCCACTTTTACGTGGAAAAATCCATACGAAATGTTGGAACGGCGATTCTCGTTCTGACCACTGGTTGACTCGTTCCACTTGCTGCGTCGTGAAACAGTCATTTTTCAGTGGCGAACTCTGTGGTTCACGTTGCACTCGGTTACATCAGTTGCGCTGCGCTCAAACTAGATACAATATTGCGTCATTAGGCGGCTCCGACGAGACGTAATTGTTCGTTGAAAAATCAACGAGAAATGAGGTTTTAAGGTTTCGTTCGAGACGATACAACTCTTCGACGAAAAATCCTTTATTCTTTGCTCCTACATTCACGCACTTCAATTTTCTTCTGTTCTATTACATTCCTTCATCTTTTTTAAATAAGTTCATAGACCCCTCCTTAGAAATAATTCGAACATTTGAGGTGAATTAAATTCTTCTAGTCAAGTTGTTCAATTTATTGGATACGAAAGTATTCGAGATTATTTTTCTCAAGTCAATTGGTGGGTCCAATAAGGTGCACGCAAACAGTGAAATTATTTCTCGTTAGAACGTGAGACACTGTTAAGCCCCACACGAATTCCGTTGAAGCCAGGTGTATCTGTTTGATCGAGAAGTTCCAATGTGACACGATTCGTGGGCAAGGCGACGTTCTCTACCTGTTGCACGTTGCTTTCATAGGAAATTGCCTTACCGACATATTGAACATTGTCATTCCTGTCTATAGAGGGTAATCCCGTGCAGAAACGTGCCACTGTGGGATTACAACGCCTTTCTTTTTTATCTTTCTTTTTTTTTTTCATCGTTATCGGCCTCGTATGCACGATAAAGTCACTCGTTGTTCTCATCTGTAAACGTATTTACTCGGCACGGTGCAATTTATCAGAGTGCTCTTCCTTTGAAGCTTATTATTACGCTTGTCGATACTGTTTCACTTCTGACGGGAAATCACTTAGCCTTGCAAAAGCAAAGTGTTTGTTTCGTTTTTCTTTTAACTTTGCAGAAGATCGTTCTTTGAAAAAAAAAAAAAATTTAATTGTTGCGAGGAATTCTTAAATGTTCGCAGAATTAATTTCTTTGCAATTTGTGCGACACGACAGAGGAAATTATTTTAATCGAGTGAGAGAAACAGATTTTATAATTGAAATTAATTCTTCTAACTTTGTATTTGAATTATTTCCTAAACAAATTTTGTATTTATTAAGCATTGCAATCGGAAGTTCTTCGAACACGGATAATATTAATTCTTAACAGATCATTAGACCCCACCGAGAATTAGAACATAATTTAAAGATAAATTACTTAGTTCCGAAAAATTTTCAATTTTATATAATTTTGTTCCTAACCTGTGTTACGAGGAAATGTGAAACACAAAATAAAACGAAAAGTACTTTGTAAATTTTAGTAATCCGACATAAATTTCCACAGTTATTTAATTATTTTAGAGAATTAAATTTTTGCCGATAAAAATATTCACCAGGAAGAGAGACAGACTGCCCGTATCATATATAATAAATGGTTCCACAGGTTTCGTTCTGATCAACGTGGATCGCGTCAAAGAAATTAATTCTGCTTCGTAGAAGGATACTAAGTGTCTACCTGTTGCACCGTGCTGCTACACGAAACGGTCTCGATCGTTTTTGGAGAAAGTGAAAGGGAAAACAGAGTGGGCGAGGAAAATAAATAGGCAGAAAGATAGAGACGACGATGGATAGAGAGAGGTGTAGATGAGGATAGAGAGAAAGGGAGAGAAGAGACAGCACTCGGCGAATGAAAAATTTTACACGTCTACGCGTAGGAAGAAATTCTGCTGGTACGTCGCTCTGCCTTCGCAACTTGTTGCTAGTCACCCTGAGATCTCTCTGACTTCTCGATTTCCGGTGCTGCCTTTTGCACACAGGTATGCCACTAATTTTCAAACTTTGGAAAGAAATTTTATTTCTTTGAAAATAAATGTTGTACATGTAAATATCTGTTTTTTTTTTTTTAAATTGATTGTTGCAATAAAACGCTTTTTAAAGAAACTGGTTGAAGAAAGCTTTTTTTTCTGTAGATAAAATGATTGTTAAATTGTTAAATCGAAAGTTGAAGTTTCGTAAACTTTGTAACATATATAAATTTTAACGCCTGTAGTTTTTCTTAGAAATATTTGTCAAATATTTCAATTCACTAAATTCGATATATTTTTCACTGTAAAATAATTCTATAATTATTACTATCAAAATCTTTTGTCGATTACTGTTGATAATTTTGTAACTTGTCGTTTTTATTTATATTCACTTCAATCTAAATTTTTCATACATCGCTGATTGTCTATTCTCTTTATGTAATGTTCCAAGAATCTGTATTAATATTAAGAGCAACTTTTACTTCAGAGTTATATCGGAGTTCCAAATTTTATAAATGTGTGTGTGTGTATCATACTTTGATAAATAGCCTAACTTTTTATAATAAAACACTTGACAAAATATTTGTTAATATCACATTAAATTTGATAAGCTTTCTAACAAATATTGTTTAGCCACAAAATTTTAAATTTGCGAAATCCGCTATCTGATATATTATAATAATGTATAGGTAATTATAATAAGATCAAACCGTTATTTGGTCTTCAATAACTTAAGCAACTCTGACTTATTGCAAATTTCATTTATCATATTCAAAACACGGAATATGAAGTTGACAGGTTGTGAAATCATTTCATAATAGTTTAATACATTTGTTTGGACGTAAGCAATTTTCAAACTAGAGAGATTCTAATTCACAATATAAATATCTGGAAATTAAACGTTCTTCATAAAGCTACTATTTAATTGAAAGATATATAGTTGAACAATTTTTTTATGTTTGATTTAAAATCTTTTCGCGATATCTTATACTGCAGTTCGTTGTCAATTCAATATGAATTTATTTTTCTTTGAAATTTCCTCTATTACTTCTTTCTATACTTTCTTTACAAATTTTCCTACAATCTCTTTCATTGGTGTCTTCTACTTGTCGTCTGTTCTCAGGTCTACGTTTAATTATGCACGAAGATACCGTAAATCCTCTCGGTTGGTTAGACTTTCTGCTCCTCGTGGTCACTTATATACTCGCCCGTCTTAACATTAATTCCTTTTTAATTACAAGCATCGCGACATCTTATCCTACGATCACGGTTCATCGATATTCCTTTGACACTCGACGAAAAAAAAAAAAAAAAAAATTTCGCTCGGCTATCGTTTCAATCTCTTCGAACCTGCTTCATTCGGGAAAGCTCATCTCCTTTGTCGAGAATATTTCGTTTCTCCTATTTCCTCGTCGTTTGCGATTCACCCTGATCTCTCGGATTATTGATTCTTTTGCTCGATGCCTGAACGGACTGTATACTTCTAATTTCCAAATGCAACATGCCGATATCGTAGTCCGAATAAACCTTTCGAAGATTTTACACAAAAGATTCCTCCTTTTAAGCGTGTAAGTCAGACTTTGAAAGATCTATCACAATAAACTTATTGAACGAAATATTTTTCAATATAATAAAATACTTATTGTAATTGCTAGAATTGTAAATTCTATTTACTTAATTTTACTTATATACTTTATTAGCGCACTTCAAAATTGTAAAAAAATTACAAGTTACAATAATTTTTTGTTAATATTCAGACGCTATAATATTCGAGAGATTATTATTTTCAATATATATTTATTTATCATAATTTTATTGAACTGAATATTTCTTAATATATTAAAACACTTATTGCTAGATTATAATATTTATTTATTTAATTTACGTAGTAAATAATATTTATTTATTTAATGTATATGGTTTATTAGCACAGTTTAAAATTGCAAAAACATTCAAAATAACGAATAAATTATATCAAAATTATATTAATTCATATTGTATACTTATTGTATATTTATATTGCACACATTTATATTTTTATATGCATAAATATAATAACATGTATTTATTATTTATCGTGTAAAGCAAATGTAATTAGCTCATTATATCGTTTCTGCGATCTTATATTTCGCCATTATTTGCTTCTTGCTTCTTTTACAATGTACAACACTATGTGCAATAAATAAACAAAATTTCTATAATTTTATTTATAATATATAATTATTTATACATTAATATATAATACACACACACACACACACACACACACACACACACACACACACACACACACAATATATATCAACATATATTGTATCTAATTTATAATACATATAATATATATTATATAGTTTCTATAATATAAATAAATAATTTCCAACAACTATTCTAAGCAATTTAATATATTAAAAAACAATTAAGTTACGCAATTGTAAATAAATCTATATATAGATCAATAATCTCTTAAATACACTATAGCTTCAAAATATAAAAACGTTGAAGCATATTTTATTAAGAAGTTATAAAAATTGTTTGCTGTCAGTTAAATACTGAAATTCTAGCCTTGTCATAGATTCGATTGTATCATTGATTGATTATATGACTGAATGACTCCTGGTGTTTTTCGAATTTCTTGAAAAGCTTGTTTTATTCCGAGCCACAGAGAATTTCAACATNCTTGAAAAGCTTGTTTTATTCCGAGCCACAGAGAATTTCAACATTCTCAATAGCTGTCGCGAAATTTAACATGTTCCGCAGGTAATGATTCAGTGGATTTAAATTTGGGGAAAGTGGAGGCCATGCAACAGAGTCTTCACGTCCAATCCACTTTATTTGGAAAAAGTTATAAACGAAGTTACAAACGAAGACAGATATATGTTTAGTTTTTAAGTGTTTAATCAGCTCTCGAAGTGAGTCCCATATTCTGTTACACCTTGTAGATAACATTAAACCTCGTATTCTATCCAATTCAAACCTGCCTGAATCTCAAAATACTCGAACAATTGACGTTTCACGTAACGTAGAGCTATAATCCAAGCTTAAATCGAGAATGACCCGAAACTTTTGCCGCTAGTATACGTGTTCTCACGATATTTGACGCCATTTTCCTTTGACGAAATACCGAGCAAAATGGTTGGCTGGTTGATTCGACGAACGCTGAATGCAGGATGACACGGCAAGAAGGGATGGAAAAATTCGAAATAAATTCATTTAAAAGCCATAATAAATTATTTATGTAATCATGTATTTTCAAATGCAAAGAATTGTTTTTTTAAATATATACAATATTAAGAGCAAAATTGAAATGATAAAAAATTATCGATACTTTAAACTTCGTAAAAAAAATCAAACAACAATTTATTTCGTTTCATTTTAAAGCGTAAAGCTTCCACGTTAACTGCTCCCTCGTTCTTCTCAAAAAATATCTTTACATCGTGCAGTGGGTAGAAAAATAAGAGTACTTTTATTTTCAGAAATTATAAAAATTCAAACATCTCTAAAAACATTGGAAAAATGTTTTTTCGTTACTGAAATTTTTCTTTGCAATGTTCCTTTGCTGTACGATCTTTCTTTTGCCATTTTATCGAACATCGTACATTGAGAGCTTAGACGATGAAATGTTAGGATCCCTCGAACTTTTGTCGTTTAACCCTAACGTTCGAAGTTCAATAAAATGGACGAGAAAGAAATCAAAACTTTTGTCCATTGATGTACGTGTTCTCACGATATTTGACGCAGTATCGAGCAAAAGGGTTGGCTGGTCGGTTTTGACGAACGCTGGACGCAGGGTGAAACGGCAAGAAGGGATGGAAAAATTCGAAATATCTGTCTCGTTGAGTTATGCGTGGACAGTTATGCAGGGACTCACCTGTTGCGCGTTAATACGTCGTCAGGGAAAGAGGGTTAAAGGAGACTAGGGAGAAAAAAAAAAGGAGATCGCGGCCGCTTCTTTCGTGCAACATTTAAACAATTCTCTTCGACACGCGCCATACGCGACCTGTTGCGCCGTTAATTTAATGAAAAATTCAGGCTTCTCAACCGCGCGCCATCCTGGAATTTCATGGCGGACGTATGGAGGACGTCTTCAGGAATGTCCCTTGCTTTATTCGCTTCGAACCAAGCCTCCGTGGCACGTGCTAGAGACTTGTTTCGCGAAATGAAGTTCAGGCGTGCGAGGTTGATGCTCCGTGATGATTCAACCTCTCGATCATTGAAGTCCTTGTCTTACGATTTGTCCTTTGTAGTTTGGAAAATGTGAGGCCATATTTTGTTTAATTTATTTTTAACGTTGTGGTAACATTAATAATAAATTATATCTTTAATAAAATGTCACGTATCTCATATGGTTTCTTATTGGAACTACCATAGATATTTATGATAAAATTTGATCTTACTCTTTCTTATCATTTATGTCCTATTTCGCTGATTGATTGATCATTTTCAAATCTTCTGTATAAAGAATAAGTAGTAACGCGAATATTTAAAGTCCGAAAACATATATCAGAATAAAAGTATCATGAATGAACAATACATTTTTTTCAAATATACGACGTTTTATAATCATCTTATATAATTATAAGAATACTGAATATGTACCCTGTTTCTGCATAATATATTGACAAACAAAGTGTCATGCAAATTAATTTTGCGTGTCAACATTTTTCTTATAAAATGTGTACAAAAGAAGCAAGATCACGATATAAAATTGATACGTCTATCATATATCTATACCTGAAAATATATATAAACAACTAAATAAAAATTCTATACACTGCTAGTAAAAGAATTTAATTATTTATCTTTTCATCGTAAGTATTAATTGTTTATTATTTGTCAGATTGACAACCGAGAGACAAATCAAGTTGGAAAAAGAAACAATAGATGAAAGTTGATTCAAGTACATATCACTATAATAAATATTAAATAATCATGCTGGTTTTAAATAAAGATCAGCAGAAAAAACGATGAAAATCAGAATGGATAGTTTCCAGAACGAACGTTAATTACTATTGTTGTAACATTGTAAGAAATATTATATTTATAACCAGTAGTTACATTAAAATATTTTTTTATTTTATATTATAGATGCTGTAGTGGAACAAAATTCGGATAATTGGCGTAAAACTGATCCCTTGACGATTGATCCATTAACGTCAACGCGATATGTTCCTGCTCCCTTTCAACGACAGAAGCCTGTAGTATGATTCTACATAGCAGTTACATAGCAGTCACGGTAAGTGAGCAACGATTTTAACCTACACTCTTGCTGAAAAGTAAGTTGAGAGTTCAAAAGAAACAACGACTTCTAGCAAACAAATATTTTACTCATGATATTATTTCATACTGTATACTTCAATCAATTATTTAACGATTTAACGATCTGCTGAACGAATCACTATTTTACTCAATTATTTACAACTAAAAGTTTCTTCCTGTACACAGTATTTTATGTTTTTTTTTACATAATATTATTGAATTATTATTGAATTCTGATCTATCATCTTTCTTTTCTCCGGAAGTCTCCATAATGCTATTTCCAAAATTTCTAGCGAAATATTATTGGAGATGGATTTATGTCATTTATTCAACTACAGAAAGAATATTTTTAAAGAAAGGAATAGATAATAATCAAACGAGGAAACATCTATTTTATTCATGATTACTCCATCTGATTAAAGATGACTGAACAAAACATGAGAATCCTCGAATAATATTTCGCTAACCCAGAAGTTTTGGAAAGATGACATTACGAAGCTTCCTGAGAGACGTCCAAAGATAATAAAGTGAATTCTATTCAATGACATGTTACAAGACATAAAATGTCGTGCACGCATTAATTTATTAATAAAACGAAAGAAACTTTTGGTACAATTAAATATTCAACAGATCTTGTTCCTCCTGTACGTTTTTCTGAAAACCCGCCAAAATTGAATACCCTTCTTAACAAAATAAATAAATTTGAGACAACCAACGTAATTATTTATATTATCTTATTTCTTCCGTACGTATTATTCCCCTTTTATTTTTCTGAAAACTCGCAGGTTGAATATGCTTCCTAGTATAATAAATCGATAGTTGCTAGATTGAACGACGCGTTATAGCTGCGAAACATTCTTTCGCTCCTTTCTTCTTTTCTTCTTTAACGAAGGAAAGAAGAGCCGAGTATCGATTGCGCTAGAGGAGACTAAACGCATTCGAAGCCCGCTTGATTTTATTCAGAGTTAAGTCGCTAGGCAATGCAGCCTAACCAACGTAGGAATTTAATTTAACGAGCAATTTTTTGCATCGATCTCGAGCAACTAGAGGAATAAACTTTCCTCTACGATTCTAAACAACTAACAGTGTAATAATTCTAAATTACACTGTTCTTGACTGTGTGATGCAAGCTCATCGATACTTAGCATATTTATAAAGGAAAGCTGTGGTTATAGAATGATGTATAATAGTCGAATATAATAGTCGAAAGTTCGAAAATTTATCATAAATTACACTGTTCTTGACTGTGTGATGCAAGCTCATCGATACTTAGCATATTTATAAAGGAAAGCTGTGGTTATAGAATGATGTATAATAGTCGAATATAATAGTCGAAAGTTCGAAAATTTATCAAACATACTTGAAATAAGGCTAATTTCTGATTGGACAGAACTGGTTAATCGATAGAAAGTTATTCCATGTACAAAAATAAATGAAAGATGAGTACGATTTTTTCGTACGACGCTTCATTTCTGAGGAAATACATACTTGAAATAAGGCTAATTTCTGATTGGACAGAACTGGTTAATCGATAGAAAGTTATTCCATGTACAAAAATAAATGAAAGATGAGTACGATTTTTTCGTACGACGCTTCATTTCTGAGGAAATTAAACTTCAAATTTGTCAAGTATACACGAGACTTTTAGCAAAATACGTTTAAAGTCTATTTTTCTTTCTTGGAAAAAACTTTAAATTGAAAAATTTTATTTTGTTATTTTCCACTTATTTTTTCAAAATGTAAAATATCCTCGCGTCAATTGTTCATTCCAATTCTGTACAAAATCAATTAAATTTAAGTATATTCGAAAAAAATTTTAAATTCGATTTTTTTGAAAACCGTCTTGAATAAAAGATGATATTAATTAATTACATATGTACGTTCATTCTATTAATTATTGCAACCAGATTATGGATTTTTCCAAATTTTTATGAAATTAAAATAGGACAATATAGATGGAAATTTGTTTTTTTACAATGTTGACATTGAAAAAAAAAAATTCCAAAAAAATGTAGAAAATTACCAAAAAAAATAAAAAAAATGAAAGAAAAATATTTTTCTATAGTTATTCTTGAGAAAACTTGCCGTTATAATTATATTTAAATTATGGAATAAAAAAGAACGTTTCAAATAAAAGATTGTTAGATTTGACTACGAATGAAATAACTAGAAATTAATATAACGTTCTATTTAAAAAAATTTAGAAAACTTGCCGTTATAATTATATTTAAATTATGGAATAAAAAAGAACGTTTCAAATAAAAGATTGTTAGATTTGACTACGAATGAAATAACTAGAAATTAATATAACGTTCTATTTAAAAAAATTAAGAGTGGTATTTGTTCCGTCCCTACAAAACTCACTCTCGCAACTGTTCCAAAATATTAGCCCATTCTCCCTATACTATGATGAATTAAAGTTTCAAAAAAATTAGTCAATATCTGCAATGATTTTGGAGAAAACTATTTTATATTAATTATTTCCACAAATCCAGTGATTTGTGTCGAATCTTTTTCTTTAACCTTCTTATGTTTGTTTAAGTTTATACAACTTTTAATTGTTGAGATATCATTGTTCAATTTGAAATATAATTTTATAACATTCTGTTTGTCCTCGTTACACACTTTTGAATCATTTTCCTGTACTCATTCATTGACATACGAATCACGTGATGATAATTAGTGACGAGGCGCTGAGTCAAGATTTTTTTACGTTTATTATTAACATATATATGTACGTAGTTTCAGGAAGAAAAAGTGGGTCACACTATCATCTTGGAATCTTAATGNAAAAAAAAAAAAAACACACACTTCTATATATATATATATATATATATATATATATATATATATATATATATATATATATATATATATATATATATATATAGGGAGCTGCATTGTATTTGCACACCACGATATTTAACAATTCGACAAAATCAACATCGTCGTTACACGTTCGAGCAGCATCTCCAACAAAATGCATCGAGGTACGTCTACGACTGCAAAATAAATAAAAGAAATCCTGTCCAAATGGTAGAAAATTCGAGCGCCGCAACAGGCGGAATTAAGGGGATGATGGCCAAGGCTTACTGGAGCTCGAGGAGAAAAAAGAGAAAGAGAAAGCGAAGAAGAACAAGAAGAAGAAGAATAAGAAGAAGAAAAAGAAGGAGGAGGAGGAGATGGAGGAAGAGGAGAGTAAGGCTAGCGGAGAAGTTTGCTGAAAAATGCGAGAGATTGTTCTGGCGGCCCCGAGCCGCAAACATTCCGATTTCTCCGCCCACTTTCTCCTTTTCTTCTCGCCTTTCGTTTCACCCCCTTTGGAGAAGCATCGCGACGCCGCCGTCCAGCGTCGATGTACCGTGAAAAATTCCGGCTTGCTCGCTGCTTCGGGCAAATCGTGCGGGTCTCACGGTGAGTCGAGGTTCGTGGCGTTGGCGAAAATTTTCTTGCCACGTCTCTCCACGTCGGGTGGGGGTGGAATCGGGATGATGAGTGCTCCGTCAGCGTCGAACTAACGCGTCCAACGATTTCCCGTTGAAGCTGTCTGCTTTTCGCTGTGCCTCCTGAGCGATGTAGTTTCGTTGGCGATTTATTTACCGCGTATCGAGCTTGCCGAAGCTCGCGTTATTCCGATGAATAATTACGTTACTGCGCTCGGTCGGCGTGTCATCTTTTTTCTTTGGTAAAAATTTTAATGAAACTGCTTTTGTTTTTAATACGTATTTATTTCAAACTTTTCTGTCATCGTACGCAATTTATATATTAATTTGCTCATCTGCACGTTTAATGCGACGAATACATCGTGAATGTGAATAATTATACGTTCATCAATGTGGATATTCATGTGACTTTTTTTAAATATCCACGCTAGAACTCACTTTTGCGTTGAGTTTGAATCACATTGTGTTGCGCTATTTGCGACAATGAGGCTGTTGTCCTTGTAGATTGCTTGTTTTCTACAGAATTTTCTTTTCTTTTTTGTAAGTAATTACTAATCACATTTTATGATCTGTGTGCAATTTCTCAGTGTCATATTACATCAAATTTCTGGCTCTATTTTTGAAATTCTCTGGCTCTATTTTTGAATTTCTCGAATTCGTGGCATTATTTATAATTTATATGTGTGTGTGTGTGTGTGTGTGTGTGTGTGTATTTATATACCAAAAAAGAAAAACAAATCAAACTATTTAACTATCTATTCAAACTGACTAAAATAAGACGTGATCGATCGTAATCATTGAAATTTATAGGCAGCAAAACGCACAAATTTATATTGCACATTTTTTAGCAATTTACAATGTGTAAAGTAAGAAGACTCTGTGTATAAGTAGATTATGGATTTTTATACAAAGTCACATTCTTGAGGATATAATTAAAAAATCAGAAACTCAGTAGGAAATTTTTCCAATTATATTATAGAAAACAGTATATTTTGGACATTCTTTAAAATACTTATGATTAGGCTTTACATTTAAAGCTTTGAATGCTTCATTATAAATAAATTTGCAATGATCGGGAAAGCCTTGTATATCGTTCAAGGATCCACAAAAGATCATTCTACGCGCCCAATTATTTTCCACGTTAAAAGTTCCCGCATTTTCTTAAAATATTCTTAAAATCTCCGCGTGAAAAAAAAAATCACAGACGTTCATAACCACCGTTCCCCCAAGTCAGAGGTCCTCTTACACATGACAAAATGTGCAAATGCGATTCGAGGCACGATCGTGGCCGCGGCTCGAGTGAATATCCTCGTAACTGGTCTAACTAAAAGAAAGGTCAACTGCAAGAAAAAAAAAAGGAGGGAAAAACACGCGGGAGGAAAAGAAAAAGAAGAATTCTGCAAGGACGAAGGAAGAGAAACGAGCGGAGTACACGTAGTCTGGATAAATCCAGCATTCATACTCGCGGGGCGATATCAGCGCGGAGAACGCGTGGAGAATTTCGTTACGACGATCCGACGTGGGACCGTGGAGCCTTAGAGACGAGATAGAAACACGAGAGAGAGAGAGAGAAGGAGGATAACATCGAAAGGTGCGATGGAAACTAGCTTCCTTCTTCTCTGCAACGAAGTCCAGGGAGAATTTATTTTCCTCTTTATTTTTTCCTCTCGAGACGCGCACTTCTAGCGGAGAAAGAGAAAAGCAAGGTTAATGAATATTCAGAAGTACCAGAGTGGAGACAGCCTGCTGGTAGGTTCGACGGATAAAATAGGATGATTTCAGAAAGCGAGGACGCGAAAGGATGTGAAAGAAGGGTGCGTGCTCTGAGAACGATGAAAATATCCTGACGTTGACGCGATTAATTCGCCGTTTTCGAAGAATTTTACATTTTAATATTCATTCATCCATGGCTGGCTACTTCTTCCAATTTAGTCTCGGATCCCGTTGATTCTTCGTTCTTTTTCCCTTTTTTTCTTTTATTTATGTCTCATGAGATTCTATGATATGTAGAGAAATTGGGGGAAAAGGAGATCCACTGTTGAGCTGATCCAACTCTCCGGTGGGATATTTTCGGCAGTAATACGAAAACGAATTTTTGAATTCAGAATTGAATGTAATTCATTCCAACGACTTTTTATTCTAACTAACAATGCACAAGTAGACTTGAGGAAATTCATTGAAATTCAGTAGAAAATTTATTTCACATTCAGAAATCATTTGCAAATGAAGGTTTGCGTGTGTAGGAAACATTTTACACGGTCCAGAAAAGAATTACAGGAATGTAGAACTGATAATAGATTACGAATTTAATATTTTTTATTTATGCCTGTTTATTGGTATTTCAAGTATACAGCGTGCCCGGTTTTAATTTATAACTAAGCAATTATGTTTCGAAAACATTTTTTGAATAACGAAACAGTTACGAAGATAATTGCAAATTAAAATGAAGCATCTTGCATAGTAGAATGTTTATGAAATATATTTTATAAAATACGCAAAGAAAAAGGAATTGAGCTTTTGAACCTTTCAAATGGAAATATGTCGTTAAACGAGTTTTTTTTAATGATCCAAATACGATCCAAAATTTTTTTCTATATTTACCATTTTATCAAGCAAACTCTATATAAAGTTCTAGAAAAGTAGTTAAAGTAAAAACAGTTATTTAATATAAAAATAAAATAATTGATGTTTAAAATTTAAAATAAATAACTTATATTTTATTATCGTTTATTATCGTGAATTTAATGTCGCATTAATTATATAATAAAATTATTAGCGACAGAGACTGTGATTAGAAATCTGATGTGACAATTACATCTATGTATAGTTTTAGATGAACTCAGAACTACAAAACGCAATTTATATTCTGTTCTTACAAGGGAAAAATAATTTTTGTCTTTTTCTGTAAATTTTTACAATTATGACATCTGTCAATCATTTACAGTAAACTAGTTATATTCATTTATAGTGAAGAAAGATTGTATTATGACAATCTTCCTTCTTATTTAAGACTTATAGATATTAAAAAATATAATTTCCAACTGCCTCCTAGAAGTTGATAAACGGAACTTTCATTGCAATCAATGCCGATTTACCTTCACAAAGAGTCTTCCGTCCCCGTCTCTTTTTCCGAGCAACGAAACAAACAAAGAAAGCAAGGAAAGAAAAGGAAAACCTAGTAAGAACAACGCTTGCATCCTCGAAGTTCCCCAAATTGTCCCAGAACGAAACGGAGCGTTCGTTGGAATCGCATTGTTCCACGAATTCCAGAGTTCGAGCGACAAGGGATAGGGAGAGTCATCCCTGAACTTTCCTTGACTAAACATCGAAGTCACGCCGCCGAGTGTCGCGCTTTAACGCTGAAAATTCCTCAAAAGGAAAGAAGCGGAAAGTCCAGGCGATTGTGTCTTAGGAACAATCAGAGGTGATAGAAAAGGAAAAGCGAGAGGTGAGAGAGGATTTCCTCTTCGACGAGCTCTCTTCCTTGGCCGACAGCCGAAGCTTAAGGGTTAACGTCGAAAAACAAATAGAAAAGCAATTTGCAGCTCCATTGGAGATAAGAATTTTTCAAGTGACACAGCAAAATTTGGGGAAAAAGTATTTTACATATATATGTAACGTGTAGATATGTAACGTCGAAATATTTCAGGAACTAGGAGAGAGAGAGAGAGAGAATCAGTTTATGTGAATTCCATTTGCTTGAACCAAATTTTAGTCAATACTCGATTAAATTAACTCTTGCTGATTGATTCCATTTGAACTCCTATTATACAATAGTAGTAAAATAGTAGTCTTCTGTATGAACTGTAATTATATAAATTATTATTTATATCCTGACAAGTTCCTTACAGTACCGACCAAAACTACAAATTCTTATTTTTACTCGTTAATACTTTATTTAAATGAGCAAATAAGTATTTTTGTACAACATATTTCGGAACATGTTATTTACTCCACTTGAGCTTCTAATATTTTGAGGCGTTAAAAGTGAGTTAAGTTTTTTAAACTTTTTTTCTTTTTAACATTCAATATTCGTTATAGATAATACAATTTTTATGTTGCATATAATTGTTAACATATCAATACTGTTTAACTTTTTTTCAGTTTTGAAATAAATATACTTGTTCTAAAACTTTTTGAGGATGTAAGGAATAGTCATTTAGTATCGACCAAATTTAATTTTCATTTCTTATATCAAATATTAACATTTTATTCGATTAAACAAAAAATATCACAATTCTAATCTAAATCTAAGCTAGACCGAATTTATTTTGTAATCATATTATTTTCACATTTTTCTTTTGATACATATACAGTGAATTGAAAATCGTTTCTTAAAGCTTTCTTTCGTTTTTCAATCTTAAATAATTTTTGTTCAACATGCATATTATATTTACCATTTCTAGTTTATTAAGTTTAACAAGAAACTCCAGTTTCTTTCTATATGTACAATACATCATGATCTGAAACTATAAATGAGGAAAGATTAGATAGACATCGAATAAGGAAAATAAATTGGTGCTTTGAAAAAATAAACTGTGAATAAAAATTAAATTTTCTTTTATTAACATTATTAATTACTTACGATTAGACTTATTGATTGGTCGATATTGGGCGACAGTTTTTCCTTTCCTACAAATTATGAATTTATCGAATTCGTTTTTAAATTATCAATACCAAATACAATAAAAAAACTCAAGAGAGAAAGAAATAAAGAAAACAAAAAGAATTTATAGGAGTCACTCTCCTATATCGATTAAGCACTTTTTATTTCTCTCGGCTATATAAACCGTAAAATTAAGAATATAAATACTTTTTTTAAAAATATTTATTTTTCTATAAAATATGAGAAAAAAAGTACTATCAAAGTACTAGTACTTTACTAAAATACTATTTTTCGAAAAAGGACTACTTTTCATATATATACAATTTTCTGTATTATCAGACGTAATATTGCCGAATATTACTGATTAATATTTTGACTTTGATTCTAAATGCTTTAATTGTAAATATCACAAGCAGGTTTGTAATGTACATATTTCACAATACGTACATTAAATCGAAATATAATTTGAGTTTACTTCTCGCCAATCGAATTATCTTATTATTATTAATAATGTTCGTGCATGATATAACAACATAGATGACAAAAAAGAAAGACGTACAATTGGACTGATCGATACCGCATGATTCTCCATTAGAAGAAGGTTAAACCAATAGAGAAATTAATCGTCCCAGGGAGGAAGTGAAATTTGCCAACGATGTCACAAGGGAAAACTTTCTCTAGGCTGGACTGTTGGCTCGATTTCCGAAAGAGCACACGTTTCCTTCGTGTGTCCCATATTTGTTTAATTAGTCGAGCAATGATGGCATGGGAAGCAGTTGCTAATTAAACTCTGTACGAACTACCACGGAACTTCGACTTTCGTCGTGAGCACCGGTTTTAATGACGACAAGCCTCGTCCCGTTGAAATTCCCGCGGAGAAATCTATTTGCCTATTTGCTTTGCCCGGTATCTGGTTCCCGTTTGGCCCCCCCCCCCTTTCTCTCTGGCATCTTGAATTTTCATTTCGGACGCTTTCTTAGCTCGTCAAAGGAACTCATTAACGGATTTTCAGCTGCCATTCCTGTTATCGGCTTGTAATTTGCATCTGCGGTGCTTATTCGGTGATTGTGCAATTTACATCCCCTTTGTCTTATGAAATAAAGAGCATCGTACTAACATAAATCAGAAATTAGGGTAAGCTAAGACTGTAGATTTTACACGTATTTAAAATTAGAAACCGACTGAATGCACGTCGTGTAGAAAAATATATAAAATGATGGAACAAACACTTTATTTGTATGTATAAAAATGTGAATTTGCGTAAAAATCCGCGATACTAATGCATCAATAATAACCCACAAATAATATTTTGATCAATTTCCTGACCCAATATTTTGATTATTATTAGAATTTATAAATTTATATATAATTTATATATTATTATATATATTTATTTATATATTCCTATAATTATATATATTAAATATTTGTTTATATATTTAATGCAAAATTATTCCGAATTTTTTTTTAAAGATATAAAATTTTCTTTCTACTCCAACAATTTTTTAGTGACATTACTAGTAAACGCATTCTAACTTTTATTTAATATTTAGTTAAAATTTCAAGCAAAATAAAAATGGAATACGAACATTAGAAACGAAACTAAATTGTGGATTATCGGATAAATTATTGATTTACATGATCTTCTTGAACATTTTTAATCTTGATAATAATGAAAGTTCGTAATGAGACTATATAACATCATCTAAAAGTTTCGATACACCACTTCTGTATACACATGTATAGTGTGTGATATATATATATATATATATTGTAGGTCGCACTGTTAAAGGAATAAAAGATAACACTATGAACATCGAGAAATTATTGAAAAATCGTGGCAGTCAACTTGAAAATTAACTTCAAAAATAATTTCGAAAAAAATGCATTTAAAATTTTACATATACAGGCTGTCCTATTTCACGCATTTATCTCCAAAAGTAAAAATTTTAAATTGCAAAAAATTAAAATTTAAAAATATAAAAAATGTCAAATGTGAAATATAAAGTATAAGAACGTAAAAAACCAAGATTTACTCCGTTTTAAGGGGGATATCTTACAATGACAAATTTCTATCTTTTTAAATAAAATTATATTTTTTCACTAATTGACGAAACTCGATATTCTCTTAAAAAACAAAAAAAAAACTACTATCCCACGTATGTCCAAAAATTATTAATTTTATTAAGAGATATTTTAACTTTGATTTTGTAAAATTATCATATGAAACGAGGTAAGATAAGTATTCTTATACTTATGCTATCCTTATCTACGATAGGCTTTATAAAATTAAAACTCTCCTCAACTAATAACTTTTAGGTTAATACCTTTTACGGAAAATGTGGAGCTGCATCGATTAATATATAAAAACATATATGATTCCGTTATAAAAAGTAGAGGTAACCTCCTAGAAAATCTAGCGAACTTCGTTAAAATAGAACATTTGAAACATTTTTTTCAATAATGAATAATTGTGGAGATAATTGGGTGGAAAGATTAAAATGTCATCCTATATATGTATATAACATGCTGTATATATAGTATTTATGCTACTTATTTTTAATCTACAGTTTTGGTTGAATAAGAAGTATCCTCGTCTTTTATAAAAAAAAACGCGACGTTTGACAGTTTTATGAAAAATTTACTAAATAATTGAGAAGTATAAAGTTGTGATAATAATTGTCGTATTTTCTTGAAATCATTGTAATTTTGTTACTTCGACGAATTCGAGGATATTTAGATATAGACTATTGAATTGTTATCTTTCAAAAGAAATGCAGAGAAAAATTTGAATTTTCATTTTAAATGAAAATATTTATCCTCGAAGATTATTGGTAGAATATTATTTTGATTTCTTTTTCTTGATTTTTCTCTTTTCCTATTTTCTTAAAACATATCATATCGAAAAGTAAAAATAATTTTTTGATATAAAAGTCAATTTAAAGTTTGAAATTCTTTGTGTCGTGTTATCAAAAGATTCTTTATTTTAATATTTTTTTAAAGAAAAGAAATTCAAAGGAGATAGAATTTTTAATTATTTCATATAAAATTATTTCAAGAGAAGGAATGAAATTGAGACTTTCTCTTTTTTTATTCAAGATAACAAGTATTAGAAATATTCGCAGCTTCTTCTAACAATTCGTAAGTCAAAATTTCACTGCAGTCACCGTCAATTTACCTTCATGCAAAGTCACAGAATTGATTGAAAGGTTTCACAGATTACACCGTCCAATGAATAAAAGATAATGCTATGGACATCTTTCGTGCCTAGTTTGGAATATTTAGGGATCCAGGTGTTAGCTTAGAATAGTTCCGAATTTTAGGCATTTCGGAAATTTCATGATAAACGAGCCTCGTTCCCAAGTGACTATCGAGTTTCGAATAGCTGAGAAATTTCGAGATTTTTACGAAACTTCTCATAATTAGTGGGAAAATTTCAACGAGCAGTGGTGAACGTTGTGACATATATGTATGTATACATGTATACATATATGATATATTTATGTATCTAATGTTATAATTATAAAAGGTTAACAATATATTTTTTAAATAATTTTTTGATAATAATTTGTATGTAATATATATGACGTGTGTATTATGTATTTATTTATAAAATTATAGTAATTTATTTATTTAAAAGGAAGTATCCAAAAATTTTTTTTCTTTTTTAGTTTAATACAAATCTTCTGGTGTTTTTTCAGACATTACAGGTGTTATTACTAAACTACGAATTTCTATATTTTTATAAACACAATCAAAGAAATGCGACGAAAATGCAAATTTGTCACATCCATTAATATTACATATAAATGTAATAATAAATTATATAATAATAAATACTCTCTTTTGAATATTCTTTTGCAATTCTATGCATTATGTGCTATCTTTATATTTCCTATAAATGCATGAAAATCTACGGTCTAATTCTTAGCAGTTAATGATTTTTTTTGGAACATTTACACCGAGATATTCATTCAAAAATAATGAAGTAAAATATGACAAGTGTTTCTTACTCCATGATGAGATGAAGCTCCACGAAGATTATATTATTAAATTTCTTTATCATATTTATGAATAGAACAAATGTCTATGGGCATATAGTTTCTTTCAGAACCTATAAAATTATACAATTGGACAATTAATTATTTATATTTCATTATTTACGTGTACATACATATACGCAATGTCGAAATTGTGATTGAAAGTTGAAATTCTATTTCTATAAATATTTTAATTCATTGTAGTTACAATATTTCATTTGCAAATTTTTTTCAATCAATTTTATGCAAATTATGAAAATTCAACTATTTCAGGATTTCTTCCTGTTTTACAAATGATTTTGTAAATTTATGAAATTTAAAAAACATGGATGTATTTGTAACGTTACCATAAATCACTGTTTGATTCTTGATGAAGAAGAAAAAGAATATTAAATATTACAGATAACTAAATGTTACTATAAAATGGAGAACGCGCTTAACACGACATTTCATAGAAGTGAAATATTCCGTCCGACAGCAGAACGTATGAATTTCGCGCGGCAGTCGTCGCATTAAACGACGACTCGCCAAATATCTCTTTGTTCTCCCGTTTCTTCGCCGCACGGTGAACTCCGCTCTCGATAATTTTATTTACTATCGCTTCAAGAATTTCTATCCCGCTTCTCGTCTCTGTCGTGTACATTTTTTTAAAAGCACTCTTCTCGACCAACGGCAAAGAAACAGAGACAAAGAAGAAATCAAAGAGATCCGCTCCCTGCCCCCTTTCTCTCCGCCCCGAAAAAATGAGGCAACAGAAAGAAGCATCGAAGAAAAGAGGACAAAGTGTAAAAAAGATTAAAGAAGCATTGTCGCTAGGTTCGACGTTCTCGACACGGTTCGATTCCACGAGAAATTCTCTGGCCTTCTAGCCTTCACTCTCTTCTCTCGACCAGTTACATGCACGAGCTCGTAATAATATAGATGACTCCGATGCGATTAGGAACGCAAGCTCGCGAGGATAGCCCTTCAGAGGTGCTTACCAGGCGTTCACCGTCTCTGTTCCGCTCTTACGAGCTCGCTTGCAATATTCGAGCCTTCCTACCCGTAAGCGTCCTTTTACCCTCGCCCTCGTCATCCTCTCTCGCCATGCCGTTTCCGCGTCATCCGCCAACCTAAAGGACTCCCGGCCCGAGAGTATCTGCCTACTTAACACCGGCACCGTGCATACATTTTTAATCGGCTTGACGTGATGCCCCGACATCTTCGCGTTTCATCGATCTGCGCTGTGATTCGCCGAGAGGATTTACAGACAATCCTCTCTCTAGCGCTTTGTTTAGACATCTCTTTCGCGACGGGCTTGTTTGAACGTTCGTCTGCCAAGTGCTGGTTTCAGGTGAGACACAAGAGTTTCAGTTACGACGTCGTCAATGACTTGTCAACAGTTTCGGTTCGCGAAACTCGAAACACCCGTAAAATAATGGACAGGATGCATGCAATAGACAAAAATATATGGAATGTTCATTCAAAGAAATTCATTGTAATGGATGAAACAAATTTCTGCGTAAGTGTAATTTTTATGCATTACATGAAAATGTCAAAAGTATCAACATAATAATGAAATATTTTACATCTTGTCTCTTGTTACTTGAGACATGTACGAGTGTATTTACATTGTTTTTTGAATATTTTTAAGTCGCATATGTTGTAAATCTTAATTCGTTATTTGAAAACGTTACACAGATCTTTAATAGGGAAGTAAAAGTGTGATAATAAGTGAAACGGAACAAAAGAAAATGTAAAAAGCAAATAGCACGAGATAATGGATAATTTATTTAATATAATATGTACATTTAATATGATAAATTTAATGTAATATATATATTTCAGAATAGAACATCAATATTAATTTTCTTTTTGTTTTTTCTATTCGTAAATATGGTGAACAGATTTAGATATGGTGATACGACTGATTACATAAGGTTAAATCAAAAAGAATATATATAATATGATTATTTTATTAACTAGAATTTAATTTCTTTTTATTAAATAATGTTATGCATTCGGGATACATGGGTATTTTTTTATCTATATTAGAGGCTTAATCTATGTTTCATCGCTTACATTTTATATATTGCATTTATACTCATCTTCAACTTAACTTAGTAGATAAAAGAAAAGAAACAAACTTTTAAAATGTTTAACAAAAAATAATACCTATCCTTTACATAAATCTTTGTTACAGAATCCCATCATTTTTCCTCTTCAACTATCCTTTTCATCCACTCTGTGTATATTCTTTTCACTATAACTAGAATTTAATTTGTTTCGAATAAGAAGTTAGAATACACTTTTCGATTTTCACTTGAGAATTCCTCAGTTTTTTGTATTATAACTCTGAAAACAAGTCGAAACTAACAAAACAAAATTATTTAAAGCTAGCTAAATGCACTAGTCAATTAAACCGTAACTTGATCACCTCTCTGTGTGATGTTGCATTTGTTTTACTTGCCTTGTTTTCTCAGTCAACTGAATAATCAAATATATTGCAACCTAAAGTTGTTCTTTCAAGAGTAGAAGTTAAAATTTTGTCGAAACTACAAATATTCGAAATGGAAAAATATTTTAAAGATTTTAATATGATCTCTACGCCTTTAAGTACTTACAGAAATACTAATTATATTGGATAATGTTTTTTTTTTTTTTTGAAACAATATAATTTTTATCTAAATTTTTCGACATAAGTAATATGTAGTTTCGGTAATATATATTTCAATTTCCAACTTTTAAATGATTCACCCTGTATGTCAATATAATTTCGAATATAATTACTGTTTGTCAACTTTTATAATTTTGTTATAGTATATTATCAGTGATGATATTTATTGTTCCTTTAATCGAAAAAAAACCAAAAACTTTGATTCATTTTTTTTCATTTGTTTATGTTTATATTTTAGATAGACAGATTTATATTAGTATACGGTCATAGAACCGATATATTATGTATTCGTTATTGTTGTATGCATACAATTTATATCGGCTGTGTAGATCCAAAACTGAAACTGATCTAACTTCTCCAAAATTTTTAGTTAGAATTTTCAGTTTGATAGTTTACGAGAAAAAAGGGAAATGCAAAATTAATATTCTCAGGAAGTGGAAATTTATTTTTCAGTATACAATGTCACAACTTCATACTTTCTCATATATCATATATCTCATATATATTTTCTTTCGCTGGTGCAACTGACATTCACTATACCTCGCGATTTTTCTGATATTATGTGGCTTGAAGAAGATACAGCAAGATATAATGGCGTTCCTCGACTATTATTCGAACGAGCCACGAGTCTCATCTTCGTGAATAAGATTCCATTTTTCTTGATTCTTTTCCAAAGACATAGCGTTTCGTCTTCTGTCCATCGTCGAACTGTCTGTCTCGTCTGATATTTTTCTTTTGTCGTTTGCCAGAGTCTGTAGATTGTTCCTCTTTCTCTTTGCATCGTTTCGAGTTGGTTCAAGACTTTTCGTTAAAAAGACTTCTCATGCAAAAGGAAAGATGTTTCGAGAACATTGTACATTTCTTATTTTATATTTCAACGATTATTTTTTTTTAATCTATGAATTCCACTTATTACACGTATTTTCCTTTCAATTTTCTTCTATCATAAAGAAAATCGAAATAATACAAATTACATTACAGCAAAGTGGATTTATCTGAATACTATTCATATATAGTTTGATTAGGATAATAACATAGATATGCATATGAAACATAGATATGTGCAATTATGTTAACACTCGTTATTTGGTCATTTGATTAAATGGTATTGTGCGGTCATATATTAATAATTTATATAGATAGTAATTTGTATTATATCACAAAAGATATTTAATTTTCTTCTGTATTTTATATTTTCTCTTGTATTAATTGGTTAACAAAATTAAATCAAATTAAAAATTCCGAACAATATGAAACCTAAAGTTTTGTGGCTCTAAATATGATACTGGTTAAGGATTAATAATCTTTAGTTTTATAGAGAAAATCAGTATTAAAATTAAAATTTAATATTATGAATTAGCTTGACTTCTCAGTAGGTTGAAGACAAGATAATTTCTTTATTTTCTTATGAACATTTGTAATGATTGATACAATCTAAATTGATTGATACAAACTCGACTCAATACATATTTTTAGATTGTGAACTTTTTAGGAAATTTAAGATTTCAAAAATCAATAAAATGGGTAAAATACATAAAAGTGCATAAAATATTCAAAGTAGATTGTTTATTATAATATATAGTATTATAATATAATATAATATAATATAGAGTATAATATAGAGTATTTATTACAATATGCAATATATTAATATGCAATATATTATGATATATAAAACAAATTTTTATATATTATAGTTATAATCATAAAAATTTATATTATATTTATATTCATAAAAATTTAGAAGTTCGCAATCTACATATCATGTGTGAAATTGTCTCACTCAAATGAATACTTTGTTATTTATGTACATACATATATAGTTATTTATATACATATATTATTTATATTACATATAATACATATATTATTTATATTACATACATATATAATTATATTATAACCTATATGACTAAACTAACACACTCTAATAAAAATAATTATTCCACACGTGTATTTTGTATTTTACATAAATTTTTTTACATGGTATCTATAAATTAATATATTTTAACTTTATTATATAAGTATTTTCTAATGTATTTCGTACAAAAATGATACTTGTTCCAGTGTGAATCACTGTATAAAGAGAAAAGGTCAAATAATATATTTCAAAAAATTTTTCATTAAATAATAGTAATGGTAAAATTGAATATAAATTTTATTAAATAATTAATTCAAACAATTAAAAACTGAAAAGTCCATCAATCTGTCCTCATATATCTAAACAATAATTCTTCGCTTCTTTCTTATTCAAAGATCATTTACCTGTACTACTTTTGTCGCAACTCCTGTCTTCATTGACACTTTCTCCCTCTCTCTCATTTTTTCCTTCCTCTTTGTACATCTTATTGTTTCGCTTTTCCTTTGTTTTTTTTTCCAGCGGTTCCTTTTCTATCTCTTACGTAAAGCAGACGGCACAGTATACACGTTAATTTTCGTTCTCTCAGCTCGATTATGCGGCCAGTGATCGCGAAAACGCGAGAAAAGGGCTGGTAAACGATAATAGCGAGTGTATCTTATAATTCTGCCAAAGTTTCCGGCCTCGTTCTTGCGAATTAATCGTTCCATCAGGCATATTCGTAGATACCATATCTACGAATTCGTTCCATCAGAATTATTGCTCGATTTATAATCAAAAGTTTCACTCTTTGCTTTATAAATTCTTTGACCATATAAGCAATTAAATGAACGAGTAAACGAACGACTGGAACAAACGTTCCGTTCTTCTTTCAGCGTTTTATTATTAAATGAAATTTATGATCGTTGAAACACAAATATATATCGTAAATCGTGTTGCGCGCGAGGTCACTGAACACAGTCATTTAAAATTACAATATACCGGAACAAAATAAAATTATGTGGATGGAGGAAAGTGAAAAGGAAGACAATTTTAATACTTGAAAGTATTTTTCGAACGGGAGATTAACGTAAAATTATGTAACGCATAAAATCGGGTCGCTTTCTCGTTCGAATTTGCGATCCTTAAGAAATTTATTATCTAAGTAATTATTACATCGTTCGTACACGATTCTATTAAAACTTGCTAATTTAATACCGTTCTTGTATAGAAAGCTTCTTTATATAAAATTTCTTCTATAATCATCGCAATTTGCGGACTTGTAAATTTATACAATACTTTTTATTCGTTTTTTATACTTTTATTAAGTAATTTATGCAATCTATGCGGTAACAGTATTTTGTATTTACACAATGTGTATTACAACAAAAGTGTATTTTTATATCGTAAGCTTGTGCAATAAATTACAAATTTATTTAAAATATTAGTTTACAAATTTGTTAAATTATAAATCTTATTATAAGTTTTTCTCTAATTTCATTCGTTTGCAGAAGAAAAATGCAGCAGAATGTTTGATATTGATTTTTTTCTCCAAAAATAGAAATGTATAATTCACTGATATTATTAGTAGTAAAATTATTATATAAAAAAGCCTTGATTACCAAATCCATCGTTAGCCGCTTTAAAAAGTAATTAATAACTGCTGGTCCATAAATGCTCTTAAGAGGCCGATCATCGTGAGTGTGCAAAATTATTAATAATTTTTTGCATTCTTTCTAACAAAAAAATATGAAATTGAAGAAAAATTGAGAATAGAGAATAATGTCCTTTAAAACGTTTTTTTCTTTTTTTCCTTTTTTTTTTTTTTTTTACAGAATGACAGTGTGAGGATTGTCTTGATGCAGTACCATTTTAAGACTCTTTGCAATGACGTAGATTACAGGCGCGCGGTTTGAAAAAAAAAACGCAAAGATTCTTAGTTCTACATTTAGCCAGGAAGTATGTAGGATCTTTAAAAAAATATGAAATGAAAAATCTCATTTTGCGTGAAAAAGTTCTTTATAAAAGTGTGTAACAAAAGAGGCTTTAAACATTACACAAGAACCTTAGGTGCTTTTCGAGTAAATGTGGAAACTAGAAATTTTTAATTTTCTTTTTTAGCTCGTATAAATCTACACTACCGCAAAAAAAAGTCACTTTGAAATAGTTCTGTGATAAAGTAATCTCAGCTTAGCCATTTTGTTAAAAAAAAGTACAAATATTTTTCAAGACTTGTATAATAACCCAAATTTTTCTTTAATTCCATTCTTTTGTAAGAAAAAAAAAATTCAAATGAATATTATTAATTAAATATATTAACACAAGGTAGTCTAACTTCTTATGATACCGATAATATAAAAATCCGAAGTTTATTATTTTATCAAGAATGTTTCTTGTTCAACAATCCTCTAAGAATAAATGTAAAAACTGAAAAAAAGGAAAAGAAGCGTATATTCTTCTCTTGCCAAAGAAAAGTAAGAAACTTGAAAAAAAAATTTGTATAATAAAAACTATAAATCTTCTTTGAATGTTTTTCTTTTTGCAAGAAAGAATACAAAAGAATATTATTAATTTTATATATTAAGAATGGCTTAACTTCTTAAGATACTTACCGATAAATATAAATTAAGTAGTATCCAAAGTAGATAGGTGTAATAAATACTACTTCATCGAGGATTTTATTTACTTACAGTAAATGTAAAAGCTAAGAAAAGAAAGAAAAATAAATCTTCGCTTCAGTGTCGAAGAAAAAAGCAATGGCCGAACATTCTTCGAACCAGTATAATAAAAGCCATGTCACAAACTTTCTATGAATCTTTTTCTTTTTGCAAGAAGAAATACAAAAGAATGGGTATTTTACATAGCCTTAAGTAGTCATACAGTCAAGTGGATAAAATATAATTGCAGGAAGTTCGTGGCAATTATCATCGTGGAGGATGAAGTAAATGCTAAAGTGTTTCATCTTGAGGGAAGAGAATGCTAGACGTAAAATTTCTTTAATCGGGCGAAGTAACGCGCGAAGAGTCGGCCGCACGCGGCTGTACGATTCTTCGTTTCGTTAAGTTGGTAACAATTAGTAGTTAGTAACCCCCGAGTGCTGGGTCGTACTCTCTGGCAGCAACGATTATTGCGGACCTGGCAATCGTACTAACGATGCGTACGCAAACTTTACATTTATCGTTATTGTGCCCCGTCAACCCGTCGTGCCAGCTGTTCTACACTTTCGTATCCGCTGCTTTCTTTTGTTCTTGGCGTTATTGCCGCTTTCTTCCCCTCCCCCCAATTTTCTTCCTCGTTGCCCGAATTTTCCTCTGTAAGTTAATGTCGTCAACATTTGTTCTGCAGCAGGTCAAAATTGAAAACCAGGCTCCTTCATACAATATTCTACGTTCAATGAATAAAATATCGAAAATTTAAGAAAATATTTAGTTTTGTAAAATGGAATTTATTATTTTTGAATAGTTATTGAATTAGTGAGATATTTCGCTGTGTTTCTTGTCGACGAATTTTTCAATATTGGGAGAAATATTCGAAATTGCGATTCTGGTACAATTTTTGAGTTGATCATCAAGTAATTTGAACTGTGATTTTTTACAAGTTTCACATGTTCATATGAATAGATATGTTAGAACTTTTCTAAATTTTTCGAATATTTTTAATCTGAAAGTTATCTGAATATTACGTCTGAATATTATCAGAATACAATGTCTATTACTAAGAATTAATTTTTGTATGATAAAATCAATAAATAAAATTTCGAATAACAATTCTAATAATAAAATCTATTACTAGCAAACATTTATGTACTAACGAATAATTAAAAATAAGTCAGACATTATTTATTAATAAATAGTTAAATAATTTAATTATTTATTAAATAAATATTATCAATTGAAATAATTAAATAAATATGTCTCGATTTACGCGGATTATCCGTTTCGTGTGTTTTTCTTTCTTTTTTTATGTGGAACGTAGAAAAGAGTTCATCAGTACGAAAAGAATACTGCAAAGAAATCGATATAAATTATAAAAAGATTTATTTCATATATTTCCACGAAAAAAAATCAACAAGAGTCATGTGCAAAATTGACACCATGTATAAATCCGGGAACGAATGTACTTGTCTGTGAATAGCAAAGAATGAAAATTTATTAATAATAATAAAACTGAACATTTTGAAACTTACGCTTTAGTTCAAAGTTATTTTACAAATCAGTAATTATTTCCATATTTAACATTGAACGATGACAAGGAAATATTAAATTTATTTTCAGTTTCATGGCTTTCGAATTGTGAAAATTTTTAATCTTTAGTTCTAAATAAAGTGCAACGTTTCGGCAGAGAGAATCGCCGTTCAATGGATCCTCTTTTTAATAGATTTTTCGTGTCTCCTTTACAATCGTTATTCTGTTACTTTATTTTTTTAATTCTATAGCTATTACATCATTCTTTTTGTTCTTAGTTTTCACGTTTGTCTTTCTTTTATTTATTTTTTTATCGCTTTTTCTTTTGTTTATTGATCTTTTCTACAATGATTCCTTTTTTTTACAGTTACTGTTTCTTTTCTTTTTTTTATTGTTTTTTGTTTATTTCTTTGGATATTTACTTCCTCTTTTTTACATTCAATGGATAGATACGATCGTTTCCTTTTATCGTTAGTCGTTTTTAGAGATACTTTAGAGATAAAGTATTTTATGCTATCTGTTTTCATAAATACTCCACTTTTTTTCGAATATTTTTCTATTTTTCATTACTTTTATTGAAAATCATTTAGTAATATTCTTTTTATTTTCTTGCAACCAATGATGAAAATTGGAGTTGAATGCAAATAGAAAATAAAACTGCTCCTCTCTTTTTACACAATATACTTTTTACGCAGTTCATAGTTATATGATTCTTTTTATACGTTTCATTCACTGTTCTATGGTCCTTTTTGCACATTCTATTCACAGTTACGCGGCAAAGCGATGCAAGTAAAACTAAAACTTGTACAAATTAAAGTAAAGTACGGCCGAGAATATTAGATTTCAGAAAATGTGTGAAAATGTTCGTAAATTTTTCGCTTGCAATTAATTAAAATTTAGAAGGTTTGATTTGTACAGTTTGTAAAAATAAATTAGCTTCTCCTAATTTCGACTATTTTTGCTTATTATAATTTTGTAATATGATGTTGAAAAGAAGATAACAAAAGTATATAATCTTTTCGACTTCTCCCCGATTGATTTCTCGTTTAAATGATAAAGAGAACCTTTTATTAAAGAAATAGGTAGTGAAATAACTGAAATTGGAAAATGTCGCTAAACTATAAATTTATCAAATAAAGAATTAACATTAGAATTACCAAACCCGTTATGATGGATTTCATATTTTCTTCTTTTATAATTAGTATTATAGATTTACAATAAATTTACAATTTTGGTCAAAATTAATACTGAATTAAAATTTCTGTTTAAGCAAAAGCACGATTAATGGTTTATACATATAATGTTTTTGTACGGCCAGTAATTCGTATTAAAAGTTCGCGTTTAGTCTATGAGTTTAAACTCGTACTCTATAAAAAGAAACCGAAGGTAGTGAAACGCATTTGTACATAGTAAAGCTTCTATTAGCAAAAAGGCAATACAAATATCAGAGTTTAAGAGAGGCAATGAGTGGCTAGAGGATAAGCCAAACCACGTTAGCACGATGCTCATTGAAAATAAAGAACTATGTAAATATATATATACGTTCAAACCTGTGAAAAAAATTACATGTGCATGCGCAAATATCCCAGCATAATGAATCTACGGTAAAAAAAAAAAGAGATTTCACTCACTTAATTTCTGTAGTATATTCGACAGATGGATACCACGTTGTTTGACAAAGGAGAACTTTTTTCTAAAAGTACAGACGAATATTTTTCGAGATTTAATTTCGTTTTCGTAAGGCATTAAATAATAACTGTTTTCAGTACTAAGAAAAAAATTCACAATGATGAATAAAATGTCAATTACCTAACGAAGTATTAATCTTTTCCTTCTTCGTCCGTACTGACTCTTTTTATACAGTATACATTCACTATGTAGGAGAAGATGTAATCTTGTTTGAAACCTTGGGCCATGATTATACTGGATACGTATTTGGACGACTAGCTCGTCGTCTATATATGTCCGAATTGATCGTCTGAGGCAGATGATTAAATTGGCTTGGTTTTTTTTTTTTTTTTTGGAGACTACTTCGTATTTCAGTGACATGTACATACGTAAATAGATTTCTATATACGTAAATCCTTTACTAAGAATGTTATTAACAAGCGAAATATTCGAACTGGAGATTCTTAGTGTGTTTTAATATGTTTCAATATGTTTTAATCTGCGTATGATACTCAGTGCATCAAAATTAAAATAACAATAATATATTCAAGGTTTATTTTGTGTAATTATTAATACATAACAAGTATACTTGTGCGCATAATTTGTGGAACAAATATATGACAATATATTTAATATTAATAATGTTAGTATACAATATATCAACATCAGGAATTTTAACAATTTAACAAAAAGAGATTAGCTCTTGCCAAAAAAAAATTGTTGATTAAATGTTGTTATCAGAAATTATGTTGTTATTGAATATTATTATATTAGAATATTATATGTTTATTTTGGAATAGTATTTACCATTCAGATATCGTCACATTAATAATTATATGAAATAAAACTTGAATACGTTACATGTATATTACATGTATATACGTTACATGTATATACAATAGTATTCGTGTGTCTGTATGTATATTTGAAATGTATTAAAGACAAAACGGATTGAAAAATGAACATATTCATTACACATTTATTTTTAATGTATGTCTAAAACCACAACCTCTAAATAAAACGAGAAAAATGAATTTTTTATTTCAAAAGAAGAGAATGGAGAATGCTATATTTTATTTAAGGATCAAATCGATTGAACAAATTTTGAGAATATTTTCGAATGAATTTCTGAAACATTTTTTTTATTTAGTTTCCCTTAATTTCTCAAATGAAACTAAATAAATAATTATGTTTTTTAAAATGGAAATTACAAATGTTACTTGTGAAATCTATTCGATATGTCAATCGTAGAAGAAGCAATTTCAATTCTTTCGTCAGATTAGGCGAAAAACCAAATTGATTCAAATGATTTGAAATGGGTGTACGGACTTATTAAATGGTATAATTATTTCCATTTATTTTAAAGAGGAAGACCATTCTAAGCTGATTCAAAGTAGGTAAAATTTTGAAAATTTTTCTCATAAATAGTTATTGATAATTTTTCAATCGTTGATGTTCCTGAAGTATATAAATGTGGCTTTAAATTTCAATTTTTAAATCAAAAGTTTTAAAACCTCATTTTGGTTGCTGACTGAGAAGGAAAAGTCGTTGAAAAGGATTGGAAAATATTTCTTGGAGAAAGGAAAAAAGAAATTTCTATTGAATCTGGGAATGTATTACCAAAAATATAGCGTCCGGATTTCGAGAAATTTCAATTATTTGTGACGCCTCCCGACGTTCGAGTTGTATGTCACTGCGGGTCATTGCGCGCAATTTCCAATTTTTCAATATAATCGTCCTAACTCATCCTCTGTCGACCGAAGAATTAGGACGACATAAAGCGCGCGATGACCCGCAGTGACATAGCAACTCGAAAGTCGGGAGACGTCACATATTATAGAAACGGTAGTTAATAGTTTGAAATGAAGAATCCTATTCTTATAGCCTGTTCTCAAAAATAACAAAAATATTTACATATTTGTAAATAATTAAATACTTAATTAATACTGAAAAAAATCACTATATTTTAGAAAATATATTTTCATTTAATAGTACAAATTTTTTACGTTTGATGCTTCAATCCTTGTAATAATAGAATGAGATATCTGAACTAATGAATAAATTCGCCATTTTACAATATTTCAACTTCAAAGAAAATTAAAATATAAGGCTGAAAGTCATATTTTAAAAAACTCTAATTTCTGATTTAATAATTTCCAATTATGAAATTTTTACCTATTTCTGTGTGGATATTAATTCTTTTTAAGATATTTGATTCATTTTCTGTAGCATTCTGAAACAATAAATAATTAATTAAACAGTTTAGGTTTTCTGTGATTAAACAATACCTTCTTATGCCTTCAAAATTTTAATAATGTGAGAATATTTTTATGTCTCATACAATATAAAATTATTTTTGTTAATATGTCAAAAAGAAAAAGAAAAGAAATAAATTGTCATTGTTAGGATATTAAATAACATGTGTTAAATTAATGTTAAAATATTTTGTATCCAAATACTATTTCTTTCGATGTATGTACGTAAATTATTTCATATGAAACTTTGGGACTTGTTAGAAAATTATTAAAAATCTATTTAACGAAAGAGCAATCATTTTTATGGATATAAAATATACAGTTTAAATAGGAACAGCGATTCATTATTGCAATTAAATATTTTTCTTGTACACACGAGGGAGAAATAAATAGGAACATTTTAGGATCAGATAAAATGATCTCTATAAATATCAATAGCTCATTGAGAAAGCAATGTAATTATACAATAAAATGTAAAAATTAATGCATTACATAAAAACTGTAAAACTGTAAAATATGATTTTGATATTAAATTACGTTATATACTTCTTTATCCTAAAACTTTTAATCAAAGAATATTGCCAAGGGCGATCAATTTAATAAAATTTCAACTCTCTATTAACCCTCCATTAAACAAAATTTCACTTAAAAATTCTCAAAACTCATATCAATAAAATTTCAATAAAAACTTACTTAACATTTAACTTTTATTTAACGTTTACTTTTTACTATTCCACAGGATTCACAGTTCTCTTCAAGACCCACAAACCAACGTGATAACTACATTTTTCACGTGCATCATCATCAACGAAAAAGGTAAATACCAAAATCATTCCTTCAAACTTTGAAAAGAAATTTGTTACAGAGATCGTTTTACTTGATAGGTTAACAAAGTTAACTTGACGAGTAGATTGTTAATGCTTTCACAGTGTAACTTAATGTAAGTTAGACAAATCGTCAAATATGATACAATATACTACATATATGCAGTAGTACATAGGAAAGTATTCGAACACTTACCATAAAAGAACTTTTATATATTATACTACACATTATTTGTGTGTATTATATAAAACATTTTGAAATTTCATTAACATTGTAATGAGACACAATTGTATTGGTGACATTTCAATATAGTCTGAAAATGTATATAAAAATTAGAAATTTCTAAAAATACACATGTATTACATTTAATATATTATATTGTTAGCATAAATATAAGTGTCAAATTTTGCTAAATATTGAGATTTAATATTTAAATACTTCAAAATCTATTAAATATTATTATTTTTTACTTTATTTATTGCTCGTTCTAAATGTCTAATATCTTCAATATTTTTAATATTTTTAATTTGTTTAAACAAGCATAATTATGATACTAAATGTGATGACTGTGATAGATAATGTGAATGGAATATCAAAATGTTTTATACATATGTTCATAAAAGTTTTTAGAAATATACTTTCATGATCGAATACTACAACCGCGATAATAGTTTTTAGTTTCCTAAAAATTTCTTTTAACACTAGAACTACCAATGATTAAAGTATAAAATTTTCACCAGACGTATTACAGTGAAGAAGAAGAAATAAAAAGAACTAAGAAAACTTTATAATATGGATACACAATGGAATACACAAGCTTTTACGAAAAATTTTTCAAATGTCTAGAAATAGAAATAATTAAAAATATTAAAACTATTAAAATGATAATTTAACTACATTAGTAGTCCTAGTGTTAATATTAGAAATTACTGCTCCATTCACAGTTTACAAATTCGTACATCTATAGTGACGGATAAAAAGAAGTTTAAACTTGATATTTGTCTACCAAGTAATATATGTATAAATATAATAAAATCATAAATGGATCGCATAAATATATTTAAATCAATGTATTTAATATCGTAATATGACAATATTCAATATTATCTATGATATTAAAAAAATTATTAACTTTTATATTTATATAATATCTTATATATACTTCTACTTTATACATCTTTTTTATCGACATTAGTAGCAATCATGTTGTATTTTGTAGTTTATATCTATTCGACATTACATCTGTTCATTCCCTTTATTAAATGTAACTTTATTTTATAAAATTGCGGATTTTACGGATCTCGTGTTTTCAATCTTCTTTCTGTCCGCCACTGTAGCTTTATCAATAAAAGAATAAAATCGTTTCCTGTAGCATTCTTCGCCGTTGCATTACACTGCGAAAAAGTTAAATTAACAAAGCTATTATACAAACGTGATCCCATTGCCGTGCAACAAAGAGTTTTCGGTTTCCTTTAACGCGTTTGCAATCGTCTGGAACTGATCCTCGACATTCCTATGCCGAGTCCGATAAAAACCCGAGGTTAGATGTCGTGAGACACAGAAGTTCCCCTGGAATTTCGAAGAGGTGATAAAAGAAGTCGAGGAACGTGTCAGTTTTTTTGCGGCTTTATCAGCCGGCTGGCCGGGGGTGGTAATTTGTTGAAGCCCGCGTTGTCGAAGACCGGAAGTAGGTCCCTGACTCTTTGTCCGGCACCGATGGCTGCCAACTCGAGCCATCTGAAATGATGTTGGACCCCCGTTGAAAAATGAACCGCTTCCTTTTCGATTTTTATTACTTTCCGCAGAATAATTGCTCCATTTTCGTGCCAGTAGCGTGTAAATTTAGGGAAATGATGTTTTACTTTGATTAATTGGACAGTGTATCATTGAAAGGCAACTTTTCCAAGTTCGAATTAAAATTCGAATATGCTATGTTTTGTAGATTAACATTTTAACAATATTTGTACACTGTACTAATTATTTTTATTTTATTTAGTTAATGCAATAATGTACATGCATTTTGCAGTTGTATTATTTTTGTAATGAACACGTATCTCTTTTTTTGCATACGTCGAATCTCTCTCGTTCTACGTAAAAAAGTATTATGACAGTATTACGTAAAAGTATTAAAAATACGTAAAAATAGCACGTAAAAAAGTATTATCCTAAAAGTAAAAAGGAGAAAAATTAGGAGAATATTGTACTTCATAAGATATTTGAATTTTAATAAGATAACGTATTACTTTTGAGTTTGTTTTCCTTATCTTTTGTATAACAAGTTCTACTAAATTAGAGTTAAAATATTAATAAGTAATATTAATAAATTCATCAATTTTCAACTATGTTACTCGAATATCTTTTTTTTTCGTATGTAAAAAGAAGGGAAAGATTGTAAAAGAGTAATTACAAGCATTACAAAAGAGTAATGCAACTGTAAATACATGTATATATGTATATACCATTGCAATTGTAATTTACCTTGAATAATTTATCCCTCTCTCGTGATATTTTTTTTGATTTCAATCAAGAATATATTAATTAAGTGAGCGACATGTGATCATTTTATGCTTAACATAGCACTGATAAAATATTTAAGTAGAAATGCACAGCATAAAACAAATTAATATAATATATATTATGTTATATAATAAATTATTCTAATATTTAATATATATATATAATATATATATATATATATATATATATATATATATATATATGAAAATAAA
>NIPQ01089547.1:0-17443 GCA_002806875.1 Lepidotrigona ventralis hoosana | reverse complement strand
TCATCTACTTATATATAGGAAATTTGGAAATGCGAAATTACACACAATGGGGAATTGCACTCAGAAATACGAATTTTGTATAAAAATCCACAGTCTAGTAATCACTGTGGTAATATGTGGACATTTACACATCTACGTACCAAAGTGCACTTCTGAGACATTTTCTTCGAGTTTAATTATTGATTAACAGCCTCGAAAAGTGAGCAAACGAGACTTTCGAGGATCGCGAAAGAATTAAAGAAGCTAACAAAATAAAACATCTACGTACCAAAGTGCACTTCTGAGACATTTTCTTCGAGTTTAATTATTGATTAACAGCCTCGAAAAGTGAGCAAACGAGACTTTCGAGGATCGCGAAAGAATTAAAGAAGCTAACAAAATAAATAAGACCATTAACCTCAAATGAGAAGTTAGGCTCTCCCTTCTACTTGGAGCTTGCAGAGAAGTCCTCGGAGAAGTGTCTTGTGAAAGTGGTTGCGGAATTGACATACTAGCCATTGCCTAAAAGAAGAAGACACCACCATTACGGGAAAGAAACCCATCGAATGAAAATTTATAACTTTCTAAATATCCTGCGAAGAGCCAACGATATAAAATTCGTCATACCACTTAAGCAAACTACGTCTACTATTTCATTCTATGTCCATCTATATGCTGTAATTCCTACATATTGTATTCTCTAAAAAGCTTTCCCGGTTCTTTTCCCTCGGAAACGGGAGGTTAGTGCGTCTCTATTCTCTAAATGGATGAGAAATCGAATTTCACAAAAGAAAAGAAAAAAAAAAGAAGATGAATAAATAAATAATTAGTCCATGCCGCTAACTACAACACAAGGAATAAATCAGCTATGTATATAGAAATACAATTTTTATACTCCATGCAGAGAATGGATAAATAAAATATTTACACTAGAGCCGGTTAGGTCCATCAGTTGCATTGCCTGCGGAACCGATTAAAACGAGGAACGATTAAATTAACGTGGTTCATCGTCGATATTCTTGTCTACCATAGAGAAATATACTACAGTGTATTTCGTCTCCTTTTTTCTAATTCTGTCAATTGCATTGCCTGCGGAACCGATTAAAACGAGGAACGATTAAATTAACGTGGTTCATCGTCGATATTCTTGTCTACCATAGAGAAATATACTACAGTGTATTTCGTCTCCTTTTTTCTAATTCTGTCACATTAACTCTTTCGCAGCCTTTGACGTACAATCGTATACAAGCATATAAATAAGAGTATATCGAAGTATATTAGTTATCTTGGTACATAAGTATATAATTATCTCTAACTTTGTATTACATCTTACGCAACATACATATATCTTTGTCGCCTTATTTTAAAATGCAAATTGTACATTTAAAATAAGTGACTTAACATGAATCGTTGTTAGTCAAGCATGGTTAATTTTGTGAGTTTAATTCGCACTAAAAAAAAAATATATATTGCAGATCGTCGGAGACAAAATAATTCAAAATTCTCCTCTAATCAGCCTTGGAATTTTATTTAAATTCCTGATTCTTCTTCAATTGTTACAATTCANAAGGAATAAATCAGCTATGTATATAGAAATACAATTTTTATACTCCATGCAGAGAATGGATAAATAAAATATTTACACTAGAGCCGGTTAGGTCCATCAGTTGCATTGCCTGCGGAACCGATTAAAACGAGGAACGATTAAATTAACGTGGTTCATCGTCGATATTCTTGTCTACCATAGAGAAATATACTACAGTGTATTTCGTCTCCTTTTTTCTAATTCTGTCATATTAACTCTTTCGCAGCCCTTTGACGTACAATCGTATACAAGCATATAAATAAGAGTATATCGAAGTATATTAGTTATCTTGGTACATAAGTATATAATTATTTCTAACTTTGTATTACATCTTACGCAACATACATACATCTTTGTCGCCTTATTTTAAAATGCAAATTGTACATTTAAAATAAGTGACTTAACATGAATCGTTGTTAGTCAAGCATGGTTAATTTTGTGGGTGTTTAATTCGCACTAAAAAAAAAATATATATTGCAGATCGTCGGAGACAAAATAATTCAAAATTCTCCTCTAATCAGCCTTGGAATTTTATTTAAATTCCTGATTCTTCTTCAATTGTTACAATTCAAGTTTAATTCGCACTAAAAAAAAAATATATATTGCAGATCGTCGGAGACAAAATAATTCAAAATTCTCCTCTAATCAGCCTTGGAATTTTATTTAAATTCCTGATTCTTCTTCAATTGTTACAATTCATGAAATTTGTAACATACAATTTCCCTACACGCTGCGTGAAAAATCACAGAATCACCCCCCCTTTTTTTTTTATTATTTTTAAATTCTTCTTAATTTCCTTTCGATATATAAATTTCTGTGTCAGAGCTGCGAAAGAGTTAATTCCGATCCAGTGATAAATGGTTTTATTTACCTGTGTCAAGTGGTTCTTTAGTATGGTGCTTTCTGGTTCGGGCAATGGGGGCAATTGATCATCCAGGCCAGTAGGTGCGTTTATTTTATTGCTGTCTAGATCCACTAGCCAAATGTCATCGGGCATTTTAAAGTTCGTTTTGTACAATAAAAAAGTAGCGGGTATTCCGATAACAAATGGTGTAGGTGCAAGCAACAATTGTTCCGCGCAGCTCATGCACGTGGGTAACAATGGTATCGCGGGGAACATATACTCCAGAGGATAAATCATCGTTACGAACGCCATTACAGACATCGACAGGGCGTTGTAGTCGCGGGATTGCAACACGATCTGCAAAAGAGAAGTATAATTTGTTCGTTTGTGATTGATGAATTGCATTCCTTCCCTAATCTTCTTATTCTTAATTTTATTTTTTAAAAAAAAAGAGAGAGAGAAATTAAAATAATTAATTGATTGTCATCACAAACCAATCAAGTTCACAGAAAATGAGAATTTTTTTATTCTTAGAAAGTAATCTTAAGACAATAGTTGAGAAAAGAAAGTAAGAAAACCATGAAAAGATAAAAGTTCTTCTAATTGTTTTAGATAAGTACGAATATAATCCGGAGATTTGCTTCAATTTTTTTATTCTAGATTTTAACAGGGCAAAGTTAAAAGTCTCGACAGACTGAACGAAAAATCCAAATCTTATATAAACCGCAGAAAATGTGTTGATGAAAAACTACTGAAAAGTTCATTAAGAATCCATCAAAAATTCATCTAAAGAAAATCTTCTAAAGAATCTGTAGTAAATCGTATAAACTTAATGAAAATCGTCAAAAAAAGATAGAAGAAGTTTCCTTTTGAAAAAAAAAGAATATTTAAGAAATTCTCCGAGAGGAAATAATACCGATTTATAAATTGAAAGATCACCTTGTGCTCCAAGAGAATCAACGTGAGGACCTTCAAGCATATGTCAACGCCAAGAAGTTCCAGGGGTAGATGCAGAGGGAAATCAACGAGAGAAAATCTAGTGTGGTCTGGAAGTGCAAAACAGAGTGGTGGCTGCATACTTTGTGACACGATCTCGACTTCGACGCGTGTCTTTGTTGGCACGGGTACAGGGCTGCTCAGCAATCTCAGTATCCACGTCTCGATCTCTCGTACGTCGTGCAACACAATCGATGGTGTTCCTTCCAGCGTTTGTCCTGTTAAAACGCTCCACACCGTGTCTCTGTCGAAAAAAAATCGATAAAACATTTTTAGATTCGAAAACTCATTGTTAATTGAATGTTCTTGAAAGAAAATTTTTAAAAGAAAATTTACGAGTGAAAGTCTCGCAATATTTAATAAAGTAGTAGAAAAAAAAAAAAAAATCGATAAAACATTTTTAGATTCGAAAACTCATTGTTAATTGAATGTTCTTGAAAGAAAATTTTTAAAAGAAAATTTACGAGTGAAAGTCTCGCAATATTTAATAAAGTAGTAGAAAAAAAACGAGTAATGGCTGGTGAGAAAATTATGATATACTGTAATATAGTGACACACTGTCCAATTATGGAAATATATGTAAAACGAGTCTCTTTCTATTTTTTAATGAATTATGAATAAGTTTGTGAGTAAATGAAATAATAAAACGCGATAATATTGTTGGACAATATATTAATAATATGATGTAGTAGTATAATATATATATATTTTTTTACCCTACTACATTATAATTCANGAGTAATGGCTGGTGAGAAAATTATGATATACTGTAATATAGTGACACACTGTCCAATTATGGAAATATATGTAAAACGAGTCTCTTTCTATTTTTTAATGAATTATGAATAAGTTTGTGAGTAAATGAAATAATAAAACGCGATAATATTGTTGGACAATATATTAATAATATGATGTAGTAGTATAATATATATATATTTTTTTACCCTACTACATTATAATTCAAATAGAAATTCTGAGTTAAAAATTCCACGAAAAGAACTGTTGAATGAAGAGCAAATTAAAATATTCAAATAGGAAGTGCTTCTTCGACTGAATTCTTAGCGCACTTTTTTGTACTTTATGCTCAAACGATACCACCGATATATACAAGGAACATTTCAACTTCATACTTTCAAAGAAAAAGGTTTCGCCGAATACGTCGCCATTAAAAAATATATTTTTCTCAGTTCCACGCGGCCAGCGAAGTGCACGATTTTCCACGCGGTGGAGAACAAATGAAAGAAAGAATAAAGAAAGCATGTGCAAATTCAACAAAGAGTGAGACTTGAATATTCATGAGAGACAATTAATTGAGCGAGCAGGGTGGATTTTAATTTGCAAATTTCACGGATTAATCTGCTGTACCTGTTAGTCTGCCTGGAAGCGCCGACTTTCTGCGGTGAGGAACTTTCGTTGCACGCGTCGATGATCTTCTTCAAAACGAAAAGGCATTCGCGGAACATTGAAAAGAACGGGTGATGAGAGATGATGCATAACGACGTCAACGAGTGATTTCGTATCCTCTGCAAGAACATAATAACAGAACAAAATCATTGGCGGTATTGTATGTATCGATTAGCTTGTTCAGTTCGTTTGGTGAACTTTGTCTTTCAACCACCTACAACTAATCTCTAATCATCAATATTCTCGTTGAAGTTCAGTTTGATTTATTCTTCTTTCTAGACAGATGTATTTCACTTCGTTAGTCGAAAATTGACAAATTCGATCGTTTGTATTTTGAAGAATATCTCAATTGTCTAACTAACAAAGTTTGTTAAAGCATTTAAGTTCAATGAAAGTTTATCAGTTGCAGATCGATTTAAAGTGAGTTTTAATTTAACTCTTCCTAATTTTTTGGTTATTTCTATTACTTCTTTTTTTTCCTAGAAAGATTCAGTTTATCAAAACAAGGAATCAATTGGGGAAGATCGAAGGAAATGACTAGAAAATTTTTAGTTACTCAAAAAATTATCAGGGACTATTACGAAAGTAATGTTTCATTAATATTTTTACAGTCAAACTTTTGACTAATATTATATACTTTAGTTTAGCTCTTCCTAATTTTTTGGTTATTTCACTTCTTTTTTTTCCTAGAAAGATTCAGTTTATCAAAACAAGGAATCAATTGGGGAAGATCGAAGGAAATGACTAGAAAATTTTTAGTTACTTAAAAAGTTATCAGGGACTATTACGAAAGTAATGTTTCATTAATATTTTTACAGTCAAACTTTTGACTAATATTATATACTTTAGTTTAGCTCTTCCTAATTTTTTGGTTATTTCACTTCTTTTTTTTCCTAGAAAGATTCAGTTTATCAAAACAAGGAATCAATTGGGGAAGATCGAAGGAAATGACTAGAAAATTTTTAGTTACTCAAAAAATTATCAGGGACTATTACGAAAGTAATGTTTCATTAATATTTTTACAGTCAAACTTTTGACTAATATTATATACTTTAGTTTAGCTCTTCCTAATTTTTTGGTTATTTCACTTCTTTTTTTTCCTAGAAAGATTCAGTTTATCAAAACAAGGAATCAATTGGGGAAGATCGAAGGAAATGACTAGAAAATTTTTATAATAGTTACTTAAAAAGTTATCAGGGACTATTACGAAAGTAATGTTTCATTAATATTTTTACAGTCAAACTTTTGACTAATATGTTTCGTAATTGCGAATGTTCACCTGTCGTCTGCGCGATGCACGCGGAGACGGTGAATGACATTATCAGGGACTATTACGAAAGTAATGTTTCATTAATATTTTTACAGTCAAACTTTTGACTAATATGTTTCGTAATTGCGAATGTTCACCTGTCGTCTGCGCGATGCACGCGGAGACGGTGAATGACTTCCTCCACTTTCACTGTCTCCACTTGGTGCAGTGATACCTAATCTCGGTGCACTCGGTATATGCGAAGTGTCAGAGTCCCTTCTGCTGCTCGGACAATCTTTCTCTGAATCGCTAGGGCCCACTGCACTGCTCCTATAGTCGCTATAAAGAACAGCTAGAGATACAGTCTTATAATTGAAAACGATACATATTTTTATTTTTAATAATTGTAAATCGTAAGAATCTGCAGATTGTAGATATAAATAGGTGTGGTTTTTGGTAGTAAGATTATGATAAAATGATGTGTTATATTTCACCTAGAAAACGCAGAATCTGTGCTCTTTTCCATGCTCTTTCTCCAGCTCTCCCTTCGAAACGTGGTATTGTATTTGTCCCTTTTCACTGACACCCCAGCCCCGACCGTAACTCCTGCCCTTTCTATTGGTCGATAAAAATTCACGCAGATACCATAGCGAGTTTTCCCTGAAATAATCATCAGGCAGGTCGAATTCGTGTACAATTCTAAATAAATATTCAAATAACCGTGAAACTCGGTATAAACACGTCTAGGAAAATTAATCGATACTTTTAAATAACAACTGAAATTAATTCTACCTCTGTTTTCGAATACTTGTAATACACAGTAGCGAAGTTTAAAAAAAAAAAAGAGAAAGATAGCGACTATCAACATTTTTGGAAAATGAAATTAGATTTAACAAAAAAGCGTAAAATGTACTTCAGATGTTACGTGAAAGAATGAAATATTTATTGAGTTATCTCGACCTAACGTTGAAGTTAATTTCTTGGAACATTGCTTCGACAATTGTTAAACGTTATTTTGAAAATCAAGTACCGGAATCTTTGTCCGTGAGGGTGAAAGTAAAGGAGGTGGCCTCTCGTAAGGCTGTGCGTTTCGGGCCCACGCTGGTGCAACCCTCGGGTTGACAGAAATAAACCATATCCAGCGGCAATGGAAAATCTTTGTGATTTTCCACCGGATATCTTCGCAATAATTCTGGAACCTAGACATTCACACAGATTCTAAGAAAAACGCTTAAAAATGACAGAATAGGAGAACCACATATTATACATATTATCACGAAAATGTTACTTTTATAAATATATTATATGTGTTTGAAATTTCATTAGCATTAAGATGTAATTATCATAGTTGTATTAGTCAATTCTGAAACAAATCTGAAAAAAAAAATATATATATATATACTTCTTACGTAATGCAATTGATATCTTACAATAACTTATTTTTAAATCAGTTCGAGAGCAAATTCATACATTTTTCTTCCTTTCTGTTTCTTGCTTCTATTATTGTTATTCATTGCTGCTAAATGCCACAGAAAGCATTGTACTTTTCCACATCATGCGTGGAGAAAGATTTGGCAAAAGAATCCTCAATATATGTCACTATGGGCAGTTTGAAGAAATTCAAAGAAATACCGTACCTGCACAGGCTGGCGAGAGACTGAGGGTAGTCTGGCCCCCACAATGGCGAGATAATCCACCAAGCGGGGGCACAGGTGCTTCTTCTGTATATCCATCGCTGTAATTTACAGCTCTGTCACCGTTCTGTGCGATGTGCACGGGTCATCTGAGCCGTCGGCTTTTCGTCAGGATTGCCTCCTGATCGGTTCATGGCTGTATCATTCTTCACTTGATCTTCCACATCTAGAAGAAACACAAGCCAACGCGAGTCAATACAACTATCCGGTGGAGTTACATTTCCTCCTGGAAAATTAAGCCCTATTTAATCTACTATTTGTCCTTCTACACTTGGTTGCCTTGACATCCTCTGTCTTGTTTCACCTATTCAGTCAATAGATTTTAATCGATTTTACACGCTGGAACTTATCGCCACTCAATGGACATCTAAATACGTTATACGCGGCTAATTAGAGCTAAAGTAACACGAACATAATCCTTTCAGAATTTTTATTGCTAGAGGATTTTTCCTAAATCTTTGTAAACAGATTTTTACTGATTCATTTTTATGCATTTCTGGGAAATTCGAAGATACAAAATTGCATATTTATATACTATAGATATTGATTATAAAACAATGCATAGAATATGAGAAAATATATATATAGTATATCCGAAATAGATATTTAGTAAATAATTTATATTTATTTCAGTTCATTTTTTTTTAGTGTATAACATAAAAATGTATAAAAATTCTTGGTCTGTTTATTCGAAATTTTATACTTTATATTTCTTCTACAAATTTCTATTCTAAGAAATTTCTGCTCGCCAAAAATTTATATCGAGTTCTATTGGAAGGGTTTATATCTGCCAAATTTCTGTGATGGAAATTTCTCTTTGTTTCCATTCGAAATTCATATTGGACGAACCTTCTATTCACTTCCACTCGCCAAGTCTCTATCACGGAAATACTTTTGATGGAATTTCATCAAAATTTTCATCGCGAAGGCTCGTCTCTTGACTATTTTATAGTCAGAAAAATAATTTCTTCTCATTCAGAAAAGTCTTTATCACTCGCCAAGTCTCTATCACGGAAATACTTTTGATGGAATTTCATCAAAATTTTCATCGCGAAGGCTCGTCTCTTGACTATTTTATAGTCAGAAAAATAATTTCTTCTCATTCAGAAAAGTCTTTATATTTTCAACGTATGTTATTTGAGATCGAGACGATGGACAGAAAGAATGAATTAGAAGGTGAACTGATAGTACGATCTAACAGTAGTACCGTGAAACAATATTTAGAGCACGAGGCTCATTGATTTCTTATTTTCAACGTATGTTATTTGAGATCGAGACGATGGACAGAAAGAATGAATTAGAAGGTGAACTGATAGTACGATCTAACAGTAGTACCGTGAAACAATATTTAGAGCACGAGGCTCATTGATTTCTTGCGCTTCGTGACCCATATTAGATTAACAAGAATCACAAAAACGCTTGAGCATCGTGCAAGGTTTAAACTGAGCTCAGTCTTCTTTGAAAACATTTGAGTGAAGATTCATTTAAAAAGAAAAATTGGCAAGATTTCCATGTCCCTGAATTTTCTTCGACTTAATTGTCATCTAAACTTGTTAACAATTCGAAACGAAATTTTTCTTGACCCTTGAAAGTTCTTGTTTTTAAGAAAGGAATGAAGAAAAAATTTGGCAAGATTTCCATGTCCCTGAATTTTCTTCGACTTAATTGTCATCTAAACTTGTTAACAATTCGAAACGAAATTTTTCTTGACCCTTGAAAGTTCTTGTTTTTAAGAAAGGAATGAAGAAAAAAATGCAAGGATCAAAAAATGTAACCGATATTTTAATAAATTTTAATATTAACTTCTGTCTTAAGAATTCTCATTTTACGTCCGATAGGAGAGTGAAACGCATTAATAAATTTAAATAACAAGATAAAAAATGCAAGGATCAAAAAATGTAACCGATATTTTAATAAATTTTAATATTAACTTCTGTCTTAAGAATTCTCATTTTACGTCCGATAGGAGAGTGAAACGCATTAATAAATTTAAATAACAAGAATATAGTAATGTTTAAAAGTTTGGAAACGTTTATTTGAAACGAAGGTATGTAAAAACATGATTTGCAAAGTTTATGCAAGGAAGTAATGAACATGTGTTTGAGCATTCATACATTTCAAATTAATACGAAACAATTGCACAGTGGACTTGTTAGAACGAAATTATTAATTTTGTATTCGTTTAAAATAATTTGTACGATCTCGACCATTTTTCAGCTTTCACGGAGTCTGTTAATATCACGGAAATGAATATTAAACAATAATTCGTGGAATAAATAGAATAAACGAATCTTGAAATAACGAATAATTTCCAATTAAATTGAATAAAAATGAAATTAAATTTTGCCAACCAAATAACAATAACAATATTAAGCGATAATTCCAAATTTTTGAATGGTACTCTGTCACTCACAGATCAAAGATGAGAATTTTTCTTTCCCCAAGGAAAAGACAATTCAGAATCGATAGATCGCTCTTTGGGGAATCGTACGCGTTTGCGCGGAATTATTGTATACGTCGTCGTAGATTCCAAAAATATTTCCACGTCCTTCCCGTCTTCCTGACCTACATCCCCCGTTTAATTTCGTGGCTTAAGAGGTCACAGACTTTCTTTGTCAGCCGTGAGGAAAAGATAATGCATACGGAACAGAACTCTGTGCCGTTTCCGTTCTCGAGATAAATCGCGAAACGAGATATCGAGCCCTTAATACGATGCTTAAAATCCATGTACGCAGCTTGAATATTTCAGTAAAAAAGTCCGCAAATAGCAGAACGATATAGGAAAAACTACATTGAAAAAAATTGAAAAAAATGATAATTTAATTCGAAGAAAATAAAGTCAAAATCTTAAGTGAAATAAAGATCAATCGTAAGGTAATAACGAGCTAACGAGAGCTAAAAATAATAATTTCGAACGATTCTAAGGATATAAATTCGAAATATAACAGTCTTTGCTATAATATCAAAACAGAAGTGAAAGTTCTATATCAAAATTTCAATAAAAATCCTAAATAACAAAGGCTAGAAAGAATTGGGTATATTACGAAAGTCAAAAATAATAAGTTAGTTCGAACAATTATTAGATCATTGAAATTATTGAAAATTGTTAAAGTGACTCGTTGATCTGTCTACGTGTATATTGAACCACAAAATTTCTCCAATTTGTCGAGTAATTGCATTGAATCCCTTTATATCGATCACGACGCAATCAGTGATTCGATTAAGCAATTCTTCACTCATTTCCAGTTCATTTTCTATTTTTTTTTTTTTTAACTATTTAAAGTATTTAAACGTCCGATTGTTCAGTAGACGAAAGAAATCAATTCTTTCATTAAATAACTGGATTTCCGTATTTCTATTTTATTTAATTTTTCTCTTTCAACAATCTAAGTTCATTTCAAGTTGTTCTATGTATTTAATTTAAATTTAATTGTTTTAAAATCCAAGTAATTTAATAAATTTAAATAATTACTCCAAGCCGAGCTATTTTCAATAATTATTAGACGAAGAATTGATACAGAAATTGATAGAAATATGTCTATAGACGGTATTACAAATCTATTCTAAAATTTGATGGAAAAGAAAATTTTCACTGAAAAACAAATCTACGTACGAATTAATTAAAGAAAGCTATATAGAATATAGTATAATTGAACGAAAATGGAAAAAGAGAGGGGTCGTTCCAAGCGAGTAGATCAGTTCACTTCAATGGACGAATCCACGTTTCCTCCCGATCCTTCAGAATGTCGAAGCGATCCACGCGAATCAAATTACAAGACCACTTTTCTAACACAATTCACTTTTTTAACAATCTCTGAACAAAGAGCACGAGAATATGACAAAACAACATAACCAAATACGAAACGACACGAAGAATTGTCGTTCTTCAATCCTTTATTCTTTCATTCTTTCCCCAAGATATCATCGATATCAAACACGTATNAATCTGAAGCTTAGGCCCATGCCCTGAACGACGTCACTTGGGACTCACAGCACGCAATTTATAGTACTGTAGATTCAATCGACGATATGTTTGTGGAGTAAAAGTTTAGAAAATATTCGGATATCTAAACGCTGGCAGAAGCGTTTATTATCTGCGACTCCAAACGACGTCACTTAGAATTTCTCCGAAAGTAACATCTCGTAATTCTCGTAATTGAAATAAACGGACGAATATGGCCGAAGAGGTAGATAAATCGGGAGATAAAAGGGGCCTTTAAACGTGGAGGACTTACGTGTCGTTTAGAACCGAGGATCCTGGTGGGAAATCGCCGATTTTCCTGCACACGAGGCCACAATCCGTATCGCCTGGCTAGCGATACCACACTGGCGATCGTTCACGACGTAGCTACTAGGCAGGCGTGCGACCAGGGGCGGCACTCGCGTCGCCAAAGGGACACGGAGTTGCCCTCGTCGACTCCCGACGTCTGCCCGGGATCGAACGTTTTTCCCCATTTTTCTAATTGTCCCCTCGAAATTTTCGATCGATAGAGTTCAAGAGTTCTCTTCAAGGATGGCTTGTCTCTTTCGAACGAGTCTCTGAATTCCCAAAGAGGGGATGCAGTTACGGGGGTGGTTCAACCTTATCAGGTTGAGGAGCAAGTGGAATATTTTAGGCGTTGACGAAATTTTCGGGAAATTGAAGAAGGAAGATGGGGAGGAGAAGCGGTTAAGAATTATGCGATAAAAGTAGGAAAATTCGGTAGAAGAGGAAATGATACGAGACGTAGGAGTAATTAAGAATTATATCATATGCAATAGAACAAAATAAGCTTAGAATTGTTCAATGTTTATTTATGTTTATTTAATGTTGTTTAAGATTGTTTATTTAACAATGTTTATTTAAGATTGTTCTCCTATTAAAACTGGAATTAGAATTATACATTGCCATGAAGAATAGAATTTTTAATTTATACTTATTTTTTCTAGTTTTCTTTAATTTAATAATAGAATTTTATTACAGTAAAATGCTTAGACTAAAATTATTAATTTACTTTCATTATTTTGTTACTAGATTTAAATTTCATATATTTCGTTTGGATTTTGAAGATTGTTCTCCTATTAAAACTGGAATTAGAATTATACATTGCCATGAAGAATAGAATTTTTAATTTATACTTATTTCACAGATTGATTCATGATCTAAATTTTTTCTAGCTTTCTTTAATTTAATAACTTCTCGAGAATTTTATTGCTATTGTTGAGAACTATACAGTAAAATGCTTAGACTAAAATTATTAATTTACTTTCATTATTTTGTTACTAGATTTAAATTTCATATATCTTAATATTGAAATATATTTCCACGTAGAAGCAAAGTTAAAGATAAGTGAAAAAAAATTGATGATAAAAAAAAACGAGATTGTATAATAATTTTCTTCATTCGTGACAATTTGAAATACGTATTCAGAGGCCTGAAGGTAGTTTATTGTAAGATAAAGAGTGATGAAAAGTTGCACATCCTACCTATTAGTATAATAGTTGCAATATTGGAATATTCCATAATTGGAATATTTTAACATACTATCTTAAGGGATAAATGTCGTTAGAAATGTCTGCAATAATTGAGAGACTCTGAAGAAAATCCAAAGCTTTGAAATTGTTCCAGTAATTACAATGTCAAATATAATATTGTACGATTAAAAGGTACGAATATATTCTACGTATCTTTTCATTATTAATAACCAGAGTCTGAACCAAAAGTCTGAATTATCTTTTGTTAAACGCGGAGCCGTGCGATTGAAAGGAATGAAGGGTGGTTTTCTCGAACAGTAGCTAAGAGTTGACATTCATTCGCAAGTACTCGTAGAAAAAGCATACCATTCGCGGCTATTACTTTCAACATAGCGTAAACATTAAATCTTTATCGTACATAACAATTGACACTACTATTTTAATTTATTCACTTGACGTTTCATAATTCTTAGAAACGTATGAATCAATTGTTAACGAATGTTATGTACAATTTCAACGAAGTATTATTTTAATAGAAGTGACGATGAAATTAAAAGGTTCAAGAAAGATTCGTTAAATTTTTAAATTTGTAGAAAAAATAATTCGATGATAAAAATCTCGATAAAAATAATAACTTGAATAAAAATTTATATAAATGGGAGTTTCAAAGAAGACTGAAATACTTACACAAGACTATACTTGTCAACAATAAAAGTAAGCGATCGCTTTGATCGTGAAACTTTACAGAACTTCGATTTTAAATGTTTAAACAACAGCACCAACAATGGCGAGAAGTTTGCTGTTTCCGATGCGACTGCTGTTTAAGTCCTGATGGAGATGAGTTAATTATTTAGTTCAAGGATAACAGTTGCAGTCCGAGCATTACCTTGACATAGAGCAAGGACTTGGGATTAAAGGGCTTCTAGATTTTACTTCGAATAATGATTGCTCTGAAACGAAAATTATCCATTGATCAAATAACTGTTAGTCTATCGCTTTGTTCTAATAAAAAGAAAAAAAAAGCGTAGAAGAAAGTACAAAGAAAATTCATTTCAAGAAATAATATGCAACTTATTCAAAAAATTTTAGATTGTAAACGAACAGAGTATACTTACATTCATGTCCTTTATTATACTCTTAATAACAAGTTTTTCATCAAGATTTTTTTTTTTTTATGAAAAAGATTAATGTTTAAAAGAAAATCATTGTATAAGTATACGTATTAAAGGATTCTTAATCTGTACAAATAAAACGTTTTCATTCATATTTTTAATTACTCTTTTTTTAATTTATCAATAAATTAAACATACTTCATTCTATTTTCCAATCACGTTTTTTTTTTATCACTTTTCTTTCTAATAAAAATATTTAATAGTAAAAATATTCTATCAGAAACTTTTCTTACAAACAATCTTTATTATTCTTTTTATGTTGTAACAAATCTGAACTACGTATTACAATGACATAGTAAATATAATTAATTTTATAAATATTATAATAATATATAAACTACATAAATTATATAAACTATCTAATTATCTATATATATATTATAATATAATCTATATAAACTAGTAATATTCTTTCGACACATGTATTTGCTTTTACAAATTTTTAGCTAGCTGAGCGCAAAAGTTAATGCGTATAAAGTAACACCATATGTCGAAAGAAATGTTACCTTAAGGCCTGAAAGAATAGACGAAACCGAAAGTTTAGCTTTTAATCCTGGCCCGTAGGGATCGACAAACTTTCCTCTCGACAATTCCGGTCAGAAATTACGCGACGAAAAGGGAACTCCTCACAAAGTAACAACCTAAACCAAAAAAAAAAAAAAAAAAACCNTTTACCATAGAACTAAACACTATCCACTTCACTTTCTTTTCTTCTTTTTATTCTTCGTCTCCTATATCCGTAAACATAAGAATTCCAGATATGTTCGTTCTCAAGTAATTATCGTTATTATCGAAACTCATTTTCAAAACAACGCGCTTTCGAAGCAGATTCTCGATTGTCGATTGCACCGTTAGAATCATGCAAATTCATTAATGAAACAGGTAACAGGGTGTTCATTTTTCCTCCTCTGAGGCCTTCTATCAATTTACACCTCGAACGTCACACGATTAAAAATTCCTAATTAATCTTTTTACTTTCTTTTCTTTTTGGTGCGTGTGCCGTAAAAAAAGAAGTAGCGTAATTTAATGAAAAGAATGAACACACTAAAAAAATAACAACAATAATATATTGCTATCTTAATTATATTTCAATTGTATCATTGACTGAAGAATACGTTGACAAAATTTGACTTCTAAATTCTGGAAACAGCCTGTAAAACACGCTAGATTAAAAAAGTACATTTCGAAAGAAAAAGGTATATTGAACCTTTAAAAAAAAAAGAACGAGGTATCTCGTCGTGGAATACAAATTTTTTTTTCGTAATTATCGGTTACATTGCAACAAGTTGGATAAATTTACGCTTTTTTTAGCTCACCAGCTGGCGAGTTAATTGCCGCTACTGTTCTCCGCGACTTTTACTATGCATACACGCACACAGGCTTATCAGGCCCCCGTCTAATGCACTTATCGTCCACGTACACGCGTGCACGCGTGCGTCAAGCAACATCTATCGTCCACGTTTCAATGCCTGTTAATAGTTTGGAAATTTGATTGTTGCCGGTATATAATGGATCCATCAGGACCCTTCCGATATCCTGGGCCAATTGAACGCTATTACACAAAATCAGCACAATTATTCCCATCGTATAGATCGTATAAATACACGTATTTGAATTGTATGCCAGATTTCTGGTAGAAATAAAGTTCAGAATATCACAGTTAGCCATTCCATTATAAACGTATGCAAAAATAACAACGGTGATATTTTATCTTATTTCCTTGAGATCGTAAAGTGGGGAATGCTTTTAGAAATGATTATCATTTCATAAGGACTTTAGGAGAAAGAAATTAATAGCAGAGTGTTTTGAAGAATGATAATCCAAAGAATTTTTTTTTTTTCTCTGATATATACAAAGTGTATTTGATTTCAGAATTTCGTTCTGGAATCAATGTATATCAATCTTAAATCCAAGGCTGTTTAATTCTAAATTTCTTCAGAGTGTTTATTCCAATTTAATTAGATTTCTCTAATTCTGAGGATATTTTTATTCCCTTAATATTTCTTTTTCCTTTAAACATTAATTCAAAGATATATTTCTTTTAAAATACAAAGTGCATTAATGTATATACATATACTTTGCACATTAAAGGATATTACTTATTATACTATATATTTTTATTATAATGTTACTAATATTACTTACTAAGCTATTCTATCTATTACTTACTAAGCTTTATTTTATTATTGATATTACTTATTCTTAGTAGTAATATTACTTTTTAACATATTTTATAATACACTGTACAAGTAATATAGTATTATTACTTTAGATACATTTTATTAGTATTAGATACATTTTATTACATTTTATAGTATTATTACTTTAGATACATTTTATACATTATTAATATACTATTATCATAATAATTCTTTTCTTGTTCAAATAACCTGTAAAATTATATATATATATATATGTGTGTGTGTGTGTATGTATGTATATATTTCAAAATTCTTTTATCAAAAAACAAAGAAAAAATAATTTACGTTCTCAATTACCAAAAAAAAAAAAAAAAAAAAAAAAAAATCACAATTACCAAAAAAAAAAAAAAAAGAAAAAAAAACAAAGCTTTCGATTGTAACATAAAACTTTAAAAAAAGACGTGGATGAGTCTAACATGATTAAAGCCTACGTAAGCAGTGACGCTGCTACGTAATACGACGTTAGCATCTTCTGAACGACTATCCTGAACGCTTGGCCCAGCAAGTTCATATATACGATTCTCGGGAATAGATGGCCTCATTGCATAGACGTGGTGCGTTACCAGCAACCTGGATCAATAATGCCTTAGCTGGATGTTCGGAAAACGTGGTGGTGGAAGAGGAACAGGGACGTAGGTATTAAGTTTAAAATATCTACATCTAGGTACCCTTCGTATTAGACTAAACAGCGTCTTTGTATAGAGTTCTATCCTAGAAGGATTACGTGGAACAATCTGTACAATTTTCAATTGAACGAAGGCTTCGTCTTACGGAAATAACATTAAAAATAAAATAATGAACGTCTGATGGATTAAAAAAAAAGGAGACATGTTTTGGTTTTGTGCATGGTATTCATTGAAATTGC
>NIPQ01089546.1:0-12235 GCA_002806875.1 Lepidotrigona ventralis hoosana | reverse complement strand
CTGGCTGTCGATCAAGATGAATCCTTTCCCTCCAAGAGAAGCATTCACAGTTTCTAAGGAATCGATCGATCGATATTATTGATTTAAAGCGGTAACCCGGTAAGGAACGTATTAGACGCTGGAACACGAACGCGAGATTTAATATTTCATCATTTGGAAAGATTCATAATATGTTTCATAATATAGTGTCTACAGACGATCCAGAAGTATTCCTCTTTTGATCGCAAAATGAAGTTTGAATATGTACAATGAGTGGTAACGTGCTTTCATGGAAATTAGGCTATAGGACACGCTACAGATGACACACTCTCGTGCTCTTTTCGTTCGTAATGTTCGGTGATAATTAAACTGTAGATCGTCCGAGTTCACCTACGAGAAATTATAAGTATAGTGTAAATGCATAGAATACATGTGACACGGAAAGGCACGTGAAATATCCAAACTATAATGCAATGTTTAGTACGATTCTTAGAGGATCAGTTTAGTCGATCGCGAAACGACGTGCACATTTTTACATTTTCAGTACACACGTTTTCTGTATCTACTGCAAGACATCCAGTACATGGCGAGAACATGGTCTCCGTATACCCTTTCGTCACCTGCACCTGTTTGTAGAAAGTTTCTGACGATCTGGTACGTTCCTGGGGAGATCAATCGCGTCGCGAGGAGTTGTTCGTCTCTTTGTGAGGCGCGAAAAATGTTTGCGGCCTGACCGACCACAAGCGCCAGAGTGTAAAATCATGCATGTCGTATATACCACGGCACCTAACAAGCCGGCCTTTGTAACGGATTGCAAAACGACCATGGAAGTATGGTCGAACAGCCGTCGTGAGGAATACCGTACTAACTAAGAAGGACCTCGCCGAGAGAACGATGAAACACTATCTTGAAATTTGTTCCTTTCTCGAGATGTATTGTATTTCAAAAGTATTACGTAATGGAAATTGCAATTGCAAGAAGAACCTGAGATATACTTGATAAATTTGCTGCCCAACGCAGGGTCTCTTTTTACGTGTTTAACCCTCTATCAGACCGAATATTTTTCTTGGCTGTAAAAAAATTTATGTAACGTAAAATTACCAAATATCAACCTATACTACGGATTAACAATAAGTTCAGCAGTTTTAAAAAATTTTATAATAACGAATAATAAAACTGACGTTTTAGGACAGAGGTGATAACTGTTATCAAGAATATTGTACTGGTTAATAGACATTGTACAACAAGACGTATACGCCATCTTGTGGAAAAAAGTTCAATTATTTAATAAAATATCGATATATTAATACGTGACTTGAAAGTTGTATGAGGGTTAATTAAAATTTTTAGAAAATCTCCTCGACGATTATTTTCATTTTTAGATTAGCGCAATATCGGTCCTTTCGGAATATGAATAGAGATAGCAGTTACTTCATTCTTCGATCGTACTGCGAAATAACGTAAATTCGAAGTGGTTTGTCGTCGATCGTTCGCGTTCGATCGATTTCTGACACCTCGCGGATTATTCGAAAGATTCGAGACAAGCCGAGAGATACCGATCAGCGAGTCAATAAGCGAGCCCGGTGTCAAGCCTGGGAACAAAGTCCAAACTGCAACAGTGAATTCTCTTTGCCGAATGCAAAGACAGACGGAGGGAGGAACGAGAAGGGGAATAGAAGATGAAGTACGAAAGAGAACGGAGAGAAGAAACGAAGAGGAGGAACCCGGCCAAAGACGTTTAAAAACTGGTTCCTTCCACCCATTTCTTTTCACCTTATTTGCTAATCCGAATTCTGATTTCCATATATCCGCATATACGATATTCGAGTCCCGGCGGAGATCGGTATCGGCTGGTAGACCGTAAAATATGTCGACGGGACTGTCTCTCTTGATTTACCAGATAAATACCAGATGTTTATCACCTCGAGTAAAGCATGCCTGCGTTTAATAACGTCATTCGCGAATTTACCGGGACGTGCAAGAAAATTCGCAAAAAAGCGTCGCGACATTGTTCATGTAAATTGCTTCATCTCCGATAATTGATAGATTTTATCGATCGTAAAAATCGATTTTGAATTCACAGCTTTTAAAATATTTTCATACGAAGGCATATTTTCATATGCCTCAGTTTCTCGCATTATCATGTTTCGGCAAAATATAAAAAATTGCAATTAAATACGACTCTTTCATATTTCAAAAAAAGACAGTGACACGATAGATTATGTCAGGAAGCACGATCGATCAAGTTTCAAGGGGAGCATCGAATATCGATCCCGCGAATTGTTGTGCACGCACCCTTATCCCCGAATCGGGACCCCTTAAGAGATAGAGATCTTGCTCGTGGTCCCGCAGCAAGAAGACGGGCTGCTGTAGACTGCAGACCTTTTCTCATTGAGTCAGTCAGTCAGTCAGTCAGTTTGCCGCAGCGACGCGGCCTGTACGTACGTACGTGCGTGTGTATATATACGCGTCTTGTTGACTTAACGCATCGTGCGATCGGTAGGGCTGCATTATCGACAGAGCAGAGAGCAGAAAGCTGCGGTGGGACATCGGCGAAATTGGTCGTCGGTCAACCGGTCGTTGGTCGTTCTCCCGACTCCCCCGGGACTTGATCCCCACTGAAGCTTCGCGCACTGAAGGTTCTCACACTGGGTTGTGTCAGCTCGTTAGATTGCGTGCGTGAGAACGTGCCCGTTCGTCTCGAGTCTCGCCGTGAAATCCCGTATTTCACGCGTCGAATCGTGGCGTGTTCCGTCAGCCTGCACACATCGAAACACACGAGTGGCACACACACACATTGTATATACACACGTTAACGAATATATACCAGAGCAGAGACCTGAGTGGAAAAAGAGAGAGAGAGAGAGAGAGAGAGAGAGAGAGAGAGACACACATATACACACACAGCAGATATAGAAAGGGAGAAATAGATTTACAACAGGCACAAGGGGGGCTAGTCATAAACCGTGCAACACCTGGCGGCACGTCGTTAATTATGCAGTGGGCCGCAGCCGCCCTGACCTCGGCGGCGATCGCTCTGCTCCTGGACACGGCGGCCGCGAGACATCACCATCGGTCCGGCAATGGGCACAAACCGACTGGTGACATCTCCCTATGGATCGACCAGCAACAGATCAAAATGTTCAGCGGTGAGTCGGCCAACGCGCACCGGTGTTACCGTTCTGCCGTTTTCCTCATCCTTTAGTCTCTGTTACTTCGTTCTCATGATATTTTCATTCCATTTTTTTAGTCTTTTCATCGTGCCGATATTAGACGAAGGGAACGCATGTTCAGTCAGTTTTTTGAAAAAAGTATCACGTTGACGAGGTTGCCATATTTCGCGGATGCTGCTGCGACGTTCGTTCATCCACGAATTTTAGCAAATTGCAGGGAAATTTGTTTATCTCTTCATCTTGTATCTTTATTTCATGAAATTCAGTCGTCGTTACTCGTATATGTACCCTTGTAGTTTTCACGTGATTCTTTCACATTTAAGTGATACAATTGTATCGACTATGTTCTATATAATTCAAAACATATAACAAAATTGCCTTTCTTTCAAATTTTTTTATATNTTTGATATTTACAGGCTTTGTGTTTTTTATTTAAATTTATTTTTTTTTTTTTTTTTTTTTTTTTTTTTTTTTTTTTTTTTTCTTTTTGTTTCGTTTAGGGGTTGAAATGGAGATATTCGCAATTACCGAGGGTAGGGTCTTGCCTTATCTATTGGACCCAGAATTCGAAAGCAAACTACCGATTATACCGAGCGAAGTAACGTACGTGAATTTCACATGGAAGTCCGGTGTAAAGAAGTATTACTATAATTTTTATCGATTGAAATCGTTCGACGAGACGATCTTGAAAACACCATACATTACGATTAAAACTCAAGGAAGAGTACCCAAGAGACCCAAGGGTAATTTATATATCTTTCTTCTTTACGAAACATTTTTCAATCAAAGTTAACGCAAATTAATAAAATAAAAATTATTTATTTATTTATTATGATTAAATATTAATATAATTTATTTATGATTAAATATTGTCAAATCTAACGAGTATCTGTATGCATAAATATATATATATATATATATATACATAATGTTTGTTAAATTCGCAGAATTCAGCGTCCTATTACCATGCTCCGGTAATAATTCGGGCATCGCGCAATTGGGCATCGGCCTGATGATTGAAACACGTAAGGGGAAACCTTTAAACGGAACACCGCTTCGTCTTAATCTGAGAAAAGAATGCACCGTGCGCGGTGAGTGCGTCAATCGCGCCCACGATCATCATCTCTCCATTCATACACACAGTTCTGTATCAGCAATAATTCATCGCCCAATTTGCTCTAACGTGTTCCGACAGGAAACGATCGAAATCTTCATTGCTTCGTAATTGTAAAAACTCATTGCTCGAGGAGAAACGAGGAGAAAAGGGATGTAAAGAAGAAATAGCATACATGTTGTTAATTGACGATGATTTCGATCGTTTTCTTGCTCGATCGGTACACCTTTGTATCGATAAAAATTGCCTTGCTTCAACTGTGCATAATGCTTGTCGAAACTTTCATACCCATGCCTTTGTTCCGTAGAACACCGTAATCGATAAAGTAACTTTTTTCTGTTGAATGAATTCTATTCTGGCTCGAAGATGTCGTAAAATGTTTGTTCATAAGCATTCTTTAAACGACCATCAATATGTAATTCTGCTTGTCTGTTGAAATTTGTGTAGTAAAAAGTAATCTTAACGGTGAAATTTATGCATGAATTAATGTGATGTATATCAGTGCTATGCATGATTTTGATATAGCATTACTAAGAAATACATTTAAAATTACACTTATTGTATTCAGTTTTTTTTATATCGATCGAATATTTTTTATACGTAATATTTCTCATTGCAGAACCTAATCCTGGACCTTGTCCGGATGGATACTTAGGGCCACCTCATTGTAAAAAGGCACTGTGTTATCCAAATTGTATGAACGGTGGCAACTGTACAGCTCCTGGTGTTTGTTCGTGTCCACCAGGTTTTCAAGGACCATATTGCGAAGGAGGTACTTTTGAATTGAAATAGTATATATGTATAAAACAGATATTTTATTTAAAATTAAACTAATATTTATAAATATTTTCGTTAATATTACATTTTCATGCTAACAAACTAACTGTAATTTATATAACTTTGGATATTGATATAGCACTCTTACAACCAAACTTAATAACATTTGTTAAAGCTTGATAAAATGGTGCTTGTTCCGCGCCATGTTCTATGCCTGTGTCATGATGTTCTTGTTCTTCATCGCGAAATTTTTTGATTGTTTCTAAAACCTCTTCATCTACTTTTTCATCACTTTCCATCAATTCACGCAGTTGATCATTATAATGTTCTGTGATCACTGTTTCAACAGCTACGGTGCATGCCATAGCTGCTTTTTCTCCCATGAGTGCTGTTCCAGCACCAAGGATAAATCCAGCACAATTCCAAACAGGTGTCAAAACAGTAGGTCTTACACGATATTTTCTAATTAATTCCTCAAACTTTGCACGATGTTTCTTTTCTTGATCCCACATATGTTGAATAGTAGGGCCAACAGATGTTTTACCTGTCTTATATACTCACGTTAAATTCGGATTTATCTTCAAAAAAGCAATTACACTCTGCCGTGTATTTACAATACATTTATACCTAAAACAGCCATTTGTCCAGCATATATTCTATCAGCTCCTAATTCTCCAGCATGATCTACCCTTATAATTGAATCTAACAATTTCCCTGATCTAGTTGTTGCTGAAGCTGCTGATATGCTCATCAACCGAACTCCGAATTGTCTGAGATGCAGCATTTTTTCTATAAACTTTAAGAAAACATTCTTGAGTTAACTTTCTTTTCTTTTAATCAAAGTACTACAATTTATTTCAGGTATATGCACAGAGAAATGTTTAAATGGTGGAAAGTGTGTGCAGAAAGATACTTGTGAATGTCCAAAAGGATATTTTGGATTACGTTGTGAATTTTGTAAGTGTACCAATAATAATTAAAATTTCAATATTGCCTTTCTAATAATTATATCCTCTTTTTTTTTTTTTTTTTTTTTTTTTTTTTTTTTTTTTTTTTTTTTTTAGCAAAGTGTGTAATTCCCTGTTTAAATGGAGGGAAATGCAAAGGGAACAATGTATGCAGATGTCCCACTGGTTTCAAGGGTGATCATTGTGAAATTGGCAGAAGATCTCCACAACGTTCGGCCTGCACAAGAGCATGCAGAAATGGAACTTGCCAGCCTGATAATACATGTCTCTGTGAGCCTGGTTGGTTCGGAAAGTTGTGCAATAAAAACAAGCCATGGGCTTGAACATAGAGACGTATTTTCCACCAGTGGTAGCCAATTGGATCAATGCAACAAGATTTTTTACTTGACATAAAATTACGAAATGTCTTGAAACCTTGAATTCTATTGTGTTTTGTGTTCATTCGGGAGTTTCAGACATTTTCCACTTTGAACCTCGCATTTAGTTTAACAAATTCTTATACTTAAGATGATATTATGAATAATCAAAGTATCGCAAATTATTAATTTTACAAAGTATAATCTCGTTAATTTAACAACAGCATTTTACAATCCAATTGGTTAATGCCACTAAACTAACATGTTATAGTTAGTAATTTACCCCACCCCAGATGTGATATGTAAAGCTGCTTTACTACATATTTTATACTATTAAATATTATTTTTTAAATAATATTGTTAGATATTGTAATGATTGTAAAAAAAAATAAAATATATTTTTTCTCTTGTATCATTAGTCGTGATCGCATTCATGATCGCAGAAGAGACAAGTGACATCTTCAGACTTGAAATAAAAATTCTGAAGCTCGACGAAAATTTACAACAATCTCTCTCGTTACGAGAACGCAGACAATAAAAGAGACGATCGTTGCTGTAAAGACGATGCAAAGAGGAAGAGAAAGAAAAAGAAAAAGAAAAAGAGAAAGGCACTGCATACCCACCGCAAAAGTCGATCGTGTGAGAAACGTCAAAACAACATGCGTGAACGATTGTTTCTTGCCGTTTCAGACAGTTACAGGTTTATAGGTTAGACTGAAATTCAGCAACGTCGTTCCAGGGACGCTGAGAATACGAGTCACGTGTTTCAGGGCCCAATAAGAAGGTAGATCAGATGGACGCCATAACGCGTACCCCAATGGTATCAGCCAATCAGATTATTCCAGGCTCGTATACATGTATATGGTGTTCGCGTTTCCGTGGTCGCTGGTACCTTTTTGCGGATTCTGATGGGAAATTGGTGAGTGGCGAATAAGCATCGGTGCGTTACTAGCACGTAATTGATCGTTGAGGGGCCGAGCGATGCGCGTACGTCGCGCATTCGCGAAATAAGGGCAATTTCGCATCGTCTGCTTGGAGTGCACCGCGCAGGCTCGCTCAAAATGGCCGCCTGGCTGCCGCGTTTGTTGTGGTGGAGATGGAGGGCCGCGTAGCCGATCGATACGGCCGCTGGCGAAACTGGCCATGGTGTCTATGGCGGCTGTTGTGCGTGTTGTTGTGGCGTGGCGCGACGTTCACGCGAGTTACGCCCGGTGAGATAGAAAATCGCATTCTAGCCTCACGGTGGTGGTGCTGTGCGGGTGAGCAGCGTTCGACACGGCTGGCGAGATGAGACCGCGAGACGCGAGCGTAGGGCGTGGTGAGAGATCGTAGCCGACGGCGGCCTCCCCGCAGACGCGAAAAACCCTGAACCCTCCCTGATCGGGTGACCACTCACGGGACACACAAGGTGCGTACGCAACTCGCGATTTTCACTGGGCCTGCTCCATGGCTCCGCGGTACCGCGGTCATGAGCTTTGCGGCCCCGGAGGTGGTCTCTTTTGCCTGTGCCCTGCGCATTTTCATTGCCCCCCCAAGTATCCGTCAAATAAACGCGCCGTGTGCGCGGCTTGGCGCATCTTCTCTCTCTCTTCTCTCACATCTCGTCACGCTTTGTGCCAAGCCACGCTCTTTTCTATTCATACACTCTTCTTCAACTGCCCGTCCGTTGCCCGTTGTCGTCTATCGTCTTTCTGTCGTCCGACAGAAATATGTATCTGTTACTCGTTGTCACGCCGAGTTTGACACCGGTTCGCTACGCTTCGTCTGTGATTCGCCAATTTCCTATGTTTGTCCACGGACCACGGCAGCGACGTCGTCGTCGTCGTCGTTCTTACTTCCGTTACTTGCGTTACATTATACATGTTCGTGCTTTCCCCTGCACTTTACTTTCATCACGTCGATTCGCATTTAGCGCGTTCTGTCTGGTCGCGTCGCGTCGCGTTTCACCGTACGTGAGATACCTGAATATACGCGCGGGAAATGCTCCGCCGCGAACTCGTTTATCTTTATGAAATACTACACACGACCGTGTGTAGTATCGTCGTCCTGGATTTTTATCCACTATATTTTACTCTTATACTCTTATACGATGCAATGGTGTTTCATTGTCATCATTTCCCCGTAGAAGGAAACGTTACAATGCAAGAATCAATTAGTAATTATGCGTTTAACGACATTATTATATTTTGTTGGAAATCTATATTTTTTCTTTTTTTCTATTCTTACATCTTATCAATTAATAATGGATAACACGTGGATAATGAGATGATTATTTGTTTTTGATTGATCCTTAAAGTATCATATTTTCACAGTCTTCTAAATTGTTGAAATTTAGATTTACCTACGTTACAGTTATATCATCTTTGTTTTTAACGTCTAAGTTATTTTACATTTACAATTAAATGATCTTGTCGTGTTAAATGAAAGCAGCCTTCCTTTTGTAATAAAAGGAATATAAACATGTAAGTGACAACATGTTGTTCTGCAAAAAAGAATTTTACACGTTTTATTTCTCTCTATTTCAATGTAGGAGAAGGTGATGTAGGAAAGAAATAAAAATTCGAAGATTGACATTTGTACAACCGGCATTGACATTGCAATATAATTAAAGACAAGACGGGTGACCAAGGCAAGAAGATGGTATCTCTGCCTAATGCGGAGTCTGGAACAATGGACAGAATCTCAGATGATGATGATGACGAGCCAAGTAGTGGATCTGAAACGTACGAAGAGGGTGATCTGTTGACTGCTGCTATGGATGATGATGTCACGGCCCAGCTCGCCGCTGCAGGTTGGCAAATCAAACACGCTAATGGTGATTTCCATTTTTTTGCTTTTTCACCTTTTGAGTTGTTTACATTTTTAATCAGTTTCATTTACAAAAGGAAAATAACATACAGGGTGCACCAATAATGTTAAATGACCAGATCTTACACATAAGTATAAGAGAAATACTGGTAGAAGACTAAATTAAATTTTTTTAGATATATTGATATAGTTCTGTTTGTAAGTAATATAATCGTGTTACTATTATATACTTCTTATATAAAGTATTAAAAGTACAATTTATATGTAGTATTAAAGTACACAAGTTTATATAGTGTTCAAATCTTTAAACGAAAATAAAATAAAGTTATATCATACGACGTTATAACAGTCAAATAAATATGAAAAATAGAAATTATCTTGATTTATCATTAACAGAAACATAGAAGTAAATACTGCTTGCCAATGATACATCTAATCTGGTAACTATTAAATATTAAACTAAAGTACACATGTAAGAAACATATTCTATTAAAAGTTCTAACGTGATATTAACAGATGTATAATTATTTATTTTTATTTATTTATTATCTTTGCTTATTACTTATTTTCATCGCAGTGCAGCATGAATTTATTGCTGTTTTTATTTTAATTTTACTTCACTTTTTTTTTATTATTTTAATATCATTTTTTTTTTTTTTTTTTTTTTTTTTTTTAAAAAAAAAAAAAAAATNAAATATCATTATTCAATACATTTTACATTGTTTGTGTGCTGTAATATTATTTGCTTCGTGTTTTTAATATCCTTTATACATGGAAACACTGTTTTTTATATATATATATATATTTTAATTTTGCATTTTATATGTAATTTTTATGTGCAAATTTAGAATTATTATTCATATACATATATGTAGGTTATATCATTTTTTTTGTGTGTTTATTAAAATCATAGCTCACAATCAGATATTTGTTTAATATTTGTCGTTTAAATTTATGTTCATTTTTTGTGTAGTAAGTTTTGTTCTGTTATGTTCATTTTCTAAATATTGTAGAAGAATTTAATATTTTGTAGATGTTCATCTTCACCTTATCCAATAAGGGATTCAAGAATATATTATTTATTTAGATTGCAAATACATTTTATTTCATTAGAAATAATAACAATAACTAATTCTTTATCATTTAATTGATTTTTATGTATATAATATATTCTTGGCTATCAAGCACGTTTCATACCATTATTGCTTTGCATCCCTTTTATTTTGAACGAATCAAAGACATATATGTCAGTAAAATATGTATACATACGTCTATGTCTATATATATACACACATATATATATATATATAAAATAATGTTTGGATAGAATAACAAAAATATATGTATTTTGAAAATATCAAATAAAATGAAATCTTTTAATGCTATCATTATTTTACTGACATTTTATTTGGTGTGGGATTGTAAAATTAGAAAACATATAGTTAATAATTTGCACATTTAGGGCCTGTTGGCGTAGCCGCTGCCGCTGCGATTGTCTCAGCGAAAAAAAGAAAACGACCTCATAGTTTTGAAACAAATCCCAGCATTAGAAAGAGACAACAAAATAGACTTTTAAGGAAATTGAGAGTAAGTACATATTTTAAATACACATGATTGTGTTTTATCTTGTCGTCTCTGTATGCCTTTAAATATATATATATATTATTTACAGCAAACCATAGATGAATTTGCAACGAGGGTTGGACAGCAGGCAGTAGTATTAGTAGCTACGCCAGGAAAGCCAAACAGTAGTTATAAAGTATTTGGAGCAAAACCATTAGAAGATGTAGTAAAAAATTTAAGAAGTGTTATAATGGAAGAGCTTGAAAATGCGCTCGCGCAACAAGCTCCGCCGCCAGTGCAGGACGATCCTTCTCTGTATGAATTACCACCTCTTATAATAGACGGCATACCAACACCTGTTGAAAAAATGACTCAAGCTCAACTCAGAGCATTTATCCCCTTAATGTTAAAGTATTCTACAGGCAGAGGTAAACCAGGTTGGGGGAGAGACAGTACACGGCCACCGTGGTGGCCGAAAGAACTTCCTTGGGCAAACGTGCGTATGGATGCAAGGTCAGAGGACGAGAAACAAAAGGTTCGTAAAGATTTGGAAAGAAACTTCGAACGTTTATTTTTCATTTTGAAAATTCTCCGAACTCCTTAATGTTTGTTTTAATGTATTTATTTTTTTTTTTTTTTTTTTANGATTTCTTGGACACACGCGTTAAGACAAATTGTAATAAACTGTTATAAATTTCATGGAAGAGAAGATCTTCTACCTGCATTCAACGAAGAGGATGATAAATCAAATATACTGATACAACAGTCGACCCCGCATTCTTCGTCACATCCGTCGCATTCATCCAGTCAAGGGCAAGGTGGACAATCGCAGCAACAACAGCAGACGGTGGGAGTTGTTCGCCTCAGCAGCACGGATTCATCTAAGGGAAACTCTTCGCCAGCACAAATCATTGCCGCGTCTCCTACAGCTCTTGCCACTGCCACTCAGGTGGGAGTGGATAGAGTACAAAAAACAGGAATTGATCGAAACATCATGATCGAGAAATGCGGAATTATTTACATACAATTTCAAACTAATCAGACTTGATGACAAAATTTCGATAATATATTCGAAGATTATGGTGTTTCTTTAAATTCTGGTTTTACATATAAAGGAAAATTAAAATTTGAAATTTCTTTAACGCGCAGTTTTGCGTTTATGTTAATGTGTTTGGTTTCCCTTATTTGAGTTTAATCTATCTTTCTATCTTTTATTTCTGCAAATATTATCGTATTTTGTAACAAATTTTATTCAGTTATATATCTCGTGTGAAATTTTCATCATATTTTTAGTTTCTTAGTATATTTTGCTTTCTAAAACATCTGAAACACATGATTTGATTGTCACAATCAATATTTTTCTTTTTTCTTTTTTTTTTTATGTTATAGATGACAGCTCAATATCCAACGGCGGTTTTACAAACAATAACGAACCCTGATGGCACTGTTTCAATTATTCAAGTTGATCCTAGTAATCCAATAATTACGTTACCAGAT
>NIPQ01089544.1:0-42706 GCA_002806875.1 Lepidotrigona ventralis hoosana | reverse complement strand
GGGGAGGGGGGCGTTTTTACAATGAAAAATAATTTTCTGTTGAAGGGGCATTTTCAGGAAATTATTTCGCGAGAGTCAAAGCGTGTTCGGTGTTATTTATACACATATTAAAATTATAATTATTTCTCAATGAAATCTTTCGTCGGTAATTCCACTTCCACGCACTTTATTGAAGTTGAATATTTTCCGACAAATAAATAAATTTATTTATTTGTCGGAAAATATTTAAATAAATTTCCAACAAATAAATAACAACGATTACTCGTTCATTTTTTGTTAATACATCTCAACGGAAGTACGAACGATGATGATATATAAAACTGTACGTGAGGCTCTAAATATAGATTTGTAAAACGGCAATTAATGTGCCATAAATTAAATGGTATTTAATGCGCTGGCAGTAAACGATGTTGCGGTTGATGAATATAATCATTGCAATCAACGAGCTATCAACAGTACATTATTAAGTGCACATGTGCGTTTAATTGTGTTTGCAATCGCGGAATTTAACAAAGAAATAATCGGAACGAATGAAATGACCAGAATCGAACAAACCAACTCTCATTAAATCGCAGATTTAAAAAATTTCAAAAAATTTACACCGAGCAATAATTTTTACTCAGCAACAATTCATGTATTTTTCTGATCAGCAGAAATTTATGTATTATAATACTGTGCACTGCAATGTAATGCAACGAGCATCTAATCTCTGGCAAATTAATAACACGCAGCAGATGGTGACATCATCTCGATGAGAAAAACAGACCTCTGTCTCTGTCTCTGATGGTCAAATGGATCACTCCATTTTATGATTTGAAAGTTTCACAACTGTATCGCATAAATATATGTCCTCTCGATCATTGTTTCTTTAAAATGTTTCGATTTCTTTCGAAAACTTCTATGACTCTGTTTCAATAAAAATTTCTCTTAAAAAAAAAAAAAAGAAATTGGGCTTTTGCAATGGCTGTTAAAAGTTTCTGTTCCCTGAGGAGTAGTTTTATTCTATCGCTGAAGTAAAGAGTTTCTGAAAATAAAAGTCGGTTTTGTAAATACAATATGTTACGAAATATACAGAAATTTGTATTTATTAAAGGTTTTGCTAATATATAACTTATTTTTAGATTAAAAGTAAATTTCTAGTTTAGCTTTTCCAAATGTTGGCTATTTCGTTACACTCTCTCTTTTTTTCCGTTTTATTCCGAATAGCTACGTTCTTCCATATTGAGAGAAATATGAGAGTCAGTATTTCTTTTTATTTTTATTTCATCAGAAAAAAGAAAAAAAACAGAATCAAAACTGGTTAAAAGCCAAAATGTGAAAGAGCCGCGAAATTTACCTAGATTAAAATAGAATCTTCGGCAGCCATTGATACAATAAAAATTCTACAAGTATGGAAAAAGGTCATTTCAAGCAATATCAATTCAACTCGTGTCAGTTTGAACGACGATACTATAACTATAGAGAAGCCAATGAAACGCGAGGTTCACTTTGTAACTTCATCTTTGTTATAAATGTTTATCGGTTCCCATCGAGTCAGGTTCCTCTCTCACGTCGAGATTGTCTTCGTGGAGTTTTGTACGATTATTGGCCGGTGTGTGTGAGAGAAATCTTAGGTATATGTCGAACAGTATGAAACCGGTGGCCGTAACATTGACCGTTTGAACTTCCAGCGCCAGTGGATTGGATCGCAAGTTCGATCATTACCGTCGAGGCGAGATCCCGAGGCTCGAGAGGTCCGAGATCTGGTCGTCATTAGAGGGGCGAAACTTTCCGGGCAGAGTACTTACTTAGGCCACCATAACATCGTGGCCACGTAGCGTCTCGGCGTTGCTATTGTTTCTGGATACGGGCGCCGCTGTTTTCCTTCTTCGAGAACATAAATTTCACGACAGACGAAACAGCTCCTTCCGAATGGAACGAAACGAGAAAACGAAAACGTTGCACGAAAATAACTCGTGAAGGGTGGGATTCTGTATCCGGTGAGATAAACTATCTTTCTTTATGATCTTTTATGAACTCCGGCCCTGCGCGATTTGCTGTTGGAATTATCGGTAAATGAACGGCCGATTTTTATGTAAATTTATATTTTTACATAGACTAAGGAAACAGATTGTTTCGCCTGTTAAAAATTGTTAACAGATATTTTGGATATTTTGTATGTTACATTGCATATATTTCTAATGTTTGGATATTTAATTATTCAGAAAGTTATCGTTTTTTTTTGTAAATAGTTTTCCATTTGTTTGACAAGAATTTTACAACATGCAGTCTTGCAAGAGTATAAATCGTAGAGAAGAATCCAATATCTTATCCAGATCAGGTCAACCATTTAGCCTCTAAAAAATTAAACAATAATGACTATTTTTATATTAAAATTCAAAAGTTTTCAAAAACTGAAATTGAATTTGGTTTCTCGATAAATCATGATATTACAAAAAAAAAAAAAAAAAAAAAAAAAAAAAAAAAAANACACGACAAGTGAGAAGAGTATAATGACAGTAAAAATATTGAACGACGTATAAAAGGATCTCTTTCGCGAATTGATATTCGAACGAGTTAGTAGTCAAGAATTGTAAAAAAAATTGAAGCTCTCTTTCCTTTTATCAACGAATACAAGTCTCGCTGTATTCAGAACACGGCCTTGCCGGCATAATGCCGAGAATTTGTCGAATAGTTGAACTGTTAAGATCGCGCGTTGAATATAGTAGTGTAAAAAGCTGCCGTTAAAGGCGTACTTACGTCCGTTAATAACGCGTACTGAATACGAAACGGCTTGTCCTTGTTCTTAGCATCTCCTTTGTACGTGAAAGTTTCCTTGAAAATCGGGGGATGTGCATGCGACAATTACAATTATGCGAAAGAACAGTAACAGGAAGACTCTCCTCTTTCCTCCGGTGCGGACGCGACATTTTAATCGCTTAAAATCCGCTGAGAAGGTTAGAAAGGTAGAGAATAAAAGTGAAAATAATCCAATGCAAAAGTAGGTTACCTATTTTTTTTTTTTTTAATATAGGTACGAAGAAATCGATTATGTCGAGTTGTGATAAAGGAAAAATAATACAATATTCGAGAGGAATTAAATTAATTTAATTGTTTAGTTCAAATTTTAGTTTGAATTGAAATTTTATCATTTTTTTTTATCGTGATATTCGAGAGTATCATTTTTTTTATTTTATTGCTAAATTTCTTACTTCAAATACATTTTCTGGAATAATTTTCTAATTCTTCAATTTAAGAGTTAACTGGTTAGAAGCTTATCTTGATTAACGATGGGTATTTCAGTTTTCTTGGAATATTGGAGTTTTTCGATAAACAATGTAGAAATACATAATCGGCTAATTATTAGCAAGTTGTATATCTTCCACTTAAATATCCAGAGAGTGATCGTAAAGTCTCATTCACGAAGCTCAATTACACTTTATTACCACAAGAGAATGGATAATTTATAAAGTAAAATAGAGTTGATTATCGAGAAAGAGAGAAATTAAGTTAAACAATAAAATTAATTGAAAATTACATATATCTGTCATAATATTTCGTTCGAATTATTCAGAAACACGATTGTTCCCTTCTCTATAGAGAATAATGTCTGAACTGCAAACTAAACTTCAAATTAGCTATTGTAAAGTTTTCAGCTAATATTGCACCTATAATCAACCATTATATTGTAAATAATGCAAACAGTAATATCAAATAACCGTACACAAATAAGGAAAATTATGCAAACAGTAATATCAAATGATTGCTCGTTTACTGGAAATTGCTGCAACCAGTGCGTGTATTTTTAAAATTTATGGAGAAAACAATTTCACTCACAAGCCAAATAATCAACCAAAATATTTTTATTTGTAAAACGTACGCTGTAAATCGATGGAAAAAGTATCATTGATTTGAAGTATTACGTTGATAACCGAGACACGTAACTATTCGCGATATCGAGTAGGCAGGTATCTACATATTGTACGAGGAATTGAAATAGTGAACGATGCAAGTGGAAAAAAATACATATATAAAGCTGGAAAAAGTGAAAAGGGAGTCGTTATGAGTGTTGGATCAATTTATTTCAGCTTTCTAGCAGTATTATCGCATAAAAGAATTACTTCAATTACATGTAATTTAATAAATTATATATAAAATTATTTTTGTCGCGACACATTGAAGATAATTATTATATCAATAATTACATTATATCATAAAATTCTATTTTAAATCTGCAGAGATGATATCCACGCTAGAAATGCACACTTTCGCAAGAGATAAATGGTAAATATATCTGTGGGTAGTAAAATTAACAGCAACGCGTCCCTGTTGCCGCTCTAAATCTCGGCTGGTGGGACTCACGTCGTCTGCCATTTCAACCGCTCTATTCACTCTCAGTCGATACAACACGAAAAACCACCTAGCAACCGCTAGAGCTGCGAAACGCGGTAGACAAAACGGCGGTGGAAAGGGCCAAAGGGAAGCACGAGGCAGCAGCGGATGCATTGAAAAACCATAAGCGAGGCTCGTCACGTCGTAATCCAATTTCGTCGATGAACGAGAAGTGGGTCTATTTAAGGCGAAAGACGGATGCGTTAACGAAGACGTCTCGCGACAGGGTGAGGGATGCGAAGAAGAAGAAGAGGAGCGATACCTCTCTCCGGGTATCCGGGTTCGGGTTGCCACTTCGGTATCCGAAGCGAAGGCCAGCCATCGAAGGATTAACGTGGCCTAATTTGAGCAGCTTAGAAGTGGCGAAGACAGGGAAAGAAGGGTCGGGAGCCGGTAATTCCGGTGGCTGCTTCGCAACTACCCGGACACGGACCGTCTCGGGAATAAAAAGCGACCTGATTATCCTTTGTTTTATCCCCGGGGAATCCGAGTGGCATCGCCGAGCGCAGCGCGGGATTCGCCGCAACGGCGAGCTAGGAAAAACTTTTTAAAGACCGCCGCCACCGTTCCTCAGCGACGCACGACTCTCTCGTTCCGTGACCTGTTTCACTGAGCAGCAACTTTCGGAATTTCGTTCCAACTCCTTAACCGAGACTCTCTTTCCAGCTTCTTCCCATTCTCTCTCTCTCTCTCTCTCTCGCTCTCTTTCCTTGTTCGTTTCCCTTTCTTTTTCCTCGTTTTTCTTTCGCCCGACGACGAACACCGACGGTTCGGCGAAGCCGCCTGAAGAAGATCGAGAAGAACTCCCATCCAGTCATTCCTTCCCGATCCACGTCGGAGGATTTAGCATAAGGAGCAAGGCAAACAGCAGAGCGGCGGTGCACGTAGACGCGTCGGCGAATCCGGCGGATCGCGCCGCGAGGATCACGAGATCGGAATAAGTTCGCTACCGTTCGGATAAGCAGACACTTTCATCGCTGCGAAAACGGCCCATTTGCGACTGGCCACGCCGTTCCAAAGATTCCATTATACCCGTGTCTTTATGATCGTTATCGTTTCATGGATCATCTCTCGCTCGCAGATGCTTCACGACGTCGGATATCCATTACTTTTGATCGCATAATTCGCGCAATTCTCTGTCAAATGACAGATGTCTCTGTTCCGGGGGGTCGATGAAAGATTGTTCGAGCGAAACAGTAATAGGAATCGATCTCGCGTCTTGTACGTCATACGTAATTGGGTGGGTATGAGATCCGAATTTTAGCTGATTACTCAATATTGTTGCAAAATTGTTACAATATTTATAAACGAAGAATGGAAAACTTGAACTGAATATTTAATTCAAAATTCATTTCATTGCGCTGCGTTGATTTATGTGTACAGGAACGAGAACTTTGTCTTGATAATACTTCAGACGTTGTAAGTTTTCCATTTCCTTTATAAAAGAAGTCATTACGAGTTCTACTATTTTAAAGTCATCTCTTAGAAATGTCACATTGCTCGCTTTATGGGATGATCTAATACAAGAGTCTGGTGGCACCTCCGTAATATCATATAAAGGAATTCCACTGATTATGATGGACAGCTATCGTTTACTCTCTCTACTTACATATTTAACTTACATTCAACCATTAATCATACAAGTATATTTACAAATGTGTCATAAAGTTTAATTAGTTTCTTATTCAAACACGAGGCTTAATTCATAAATTTTACTACAGTAGTTTTCTTTTTTTTTTCAAATAGAATTATATTGAATTAACATACTATAAACAAAGATTTTTAATTTGTATCATTCGTCACTCGAACGCCGTGGATTTTCATTCATTGGATTTAGAAAAAGAGCAAGTAAAAAAGAAATATTGTACGGTATAGTTTCAATCGTCGTTGACCATTTCACTTCTTAAATTATATTTCCAATTCTATCAACCAACTACTGGAAGACTCTTCGATACAGTATCTTCTATACTATAATACGTAAACTTTACATACGCGTATCATAAACATCTGTATTATTATTACACGTTTCGATTCGTTCTTCCCACATGTCTATAGGTTTTCTGTTCTGAGCATCTCGTTCGAACGCGAGGGTACCATTTCCCTGCTTGGAATGTTGCAAGAAGGAAGTGACAGAGAGAATACCCACAGTGTGTTTTCCTTAATCCACGACCCACTAAATATCTCTAGTCATATTTGTCTTTTATTTTCCTGACGCAAACTAATTTCACGATGCTTCATAGAGGCGGCGGGCAGGTAATTGTCGCGAGGACCACGAGACCATAGATACATTCTGCACAGAAATGAATTCCGTACGCGAGAGAGGGTCCGGTTAAATCAGCCGCTTTATGCGCGGAAACCGTGGACTCGTTCGTCCGCTTTTATTTCAATTTCGCGGTGCGTACGAGGCTCGTTAAGGGCGCTAAAGAAAAGCTCGAGAAAAAAGGAAGCGCCGAGAACGAAGGAACGGAAAAATGGAACCGTGAAACAACTACTGCGCGCGTGTATACGTAGATGTTTGCACCACATTATAAGCGAGACATTTAGTGGACTTGGAACGAGGACGAATCTACGTGAAAAAAAAGAATCAAAATTGTGAAACGATGATTTTTCAGTTTGGCTAAATTCAGATTTAATTTTAGAACTTAAGAAATTTGTCTCTTTATATTGTATTATATGGATAAAGGAATTTAAAAATTTAAAAAAAAAAACATACGTGTTAAAGCAATTGCAAATTTTGAAAATCTTTTCTTTCTTGATTTCTCGATGTCATTTCTTGTCTGTCAAATTTAATTTTGAAAATTATTGCGATTACTTGGTTGCTTATTTATTTAAATTTCAAGTCAATTATTACGTGTACATTGAAAATACTTTAACAATTAATTATGTATTCGGATAATGTTCTGCCATGTACACTTTCAGCTAGACAAATTCGGATTAGCTGCAGCTTTTCGGAAATAATTTATATTGTCTTTTTGAAATCCTAGAAGTATGTAATTAATTCACATTTATCTGCTGTTTATCTTCATACATACATACATACATACATACATACATACTACTATACTCGGCCATAAACTTGGAATCACTATAAGCTTCACAAGAATGAAAAATTTAAAAAAGAGACATTTAAATATTCAAATTATTATGAATAGAATTAACACTGGAACCACCAACGATTTTAATCGATCAAGTCCAGATTCTTCGAAGATATTTTATTTGGAAGTCCAGTTGTAACAATTCTCTGTAAAACATGCAGGCACGTACATTTTTTTCGTTTCTTTCTTTCAATTTCTCAAAATCTTGAAGACATTTGACATTTTAATTTTCTAATAAGAAACTCAGCGAAAGATCGCCAACTATATGAGAAATATTTCAAATTTTCGGCCAGCGACATGATACATATATTTTATTATACATATATACAAAACACACGCACAAGGATAGGGAATAGAAATTCCTAGCCGCTCTGGGATTACCCAGCAGGTTAATTACACGAGAAAACCCAGCCTCTGTTTACAGCGGTGGCTATTTGTCTTGCAGGTGTTATCAGCCAGGCGATAAGCACCCTTGCCGACCGTGAAACCCGGCCGCGCTGACACCGAGCCGCGTTCTTCTCACTCTTTTTTCCCAACCGTTTCCCGCATCCTTCCGTATTCCACTTTGGAAGTTCGTGTCGACGTGTTGGAGGGTGGCCCTGCGCTGCGTAGCTCCTCCAAGCCGGAACACGGAAGCCTTCAACACGGCTGCTGGGTGTGCACCGGGTGAGAACGCGCCACGCCACCGCCGGGGGATGATAGAAGATGAGCGGAACCGGTGAAGAAGGGGAGAGAGAAGAGTGAAGGCAGCCACCGAGAAAGCTATTCGGAACAACGAAGATGAGATGGGATGCCGCGCTCTACCTACTTTCGTTGCTGCTCTTCTCCTTGGCCAATCTCTGTTGGGCTCTCGTCGAAACTCGAGGTACGTAGCCGAAGCGAATTTTTGGACTCTCGACAACGCCTCTCGTTCCGCTCTCGCCACCCTCTGACGGTTACGAGATTAATTCATCCGATCGAAACCATACTTCATCTTACTAGACGCGTTGTCCGATAAAAAAAGCTTGGCGAGGCATCGTCGAAACCAATTTCCACGGGAGTGCTGTGTTTTTCTTCTTCTTCCTCTCCCCCCCTACTCCTTTCCATCAGTCGGATATATCGCATGGTCAGGGGCCGTATCTCAGAAGATATTGGAACGAATTTTTCGGCCACGGATTTCCTGAACGTTTATTGTTTTTCAACGATATTTTCAGGCAGAAAGAATACCCTGCCTATTTTTTTGCTCTTCCTCCTTTCTTGCCTAGCTGTTTTTCAGAGGAAACCTGCTTGGATGAAAACTGCTCGTTGCCCCCGGGGGAGGGGGATGAGTTTTTCATCTTTCCGGTTAGTGGAAAGAAAGGTTTCTTGGAAACCAGCGGAACAACCATGCGAATTCGAGAAACGAGTCAAGATAATTTAATAATTTCCTGGCTTTTTCTCATTTACTCATTGAGAAGCTTGAATTTCTAAATGCGAAGACTCGTGGTCGAAGGAATGCCCTTCCAAGAAAACTGAGAAACGATAATTTACTCGAGACTAAAATAATACTCGAGTCAGAAATAAACGAGAGAGAAACGAGATCAATAAACAAATACAAGTAACGCTTTATTTCTAATAAAAATCCAAGCGGCACGTTTCTCGTCTCCGTTCTTTCATGCTCGTCTGAAAAACTAACACACGAGTGCTATCGCGATATCGATAATGCGATTAATNAAATTTCACTGATGTCCATTCAATTATACATGTTGATTTGAATGTTTAAGCAATGAGTCATCTCAGGCAGTACACCATTCGCATTTTAACGTTAAATTTAGCAAATTGACGAAATCACGAGTTCGTCAAATATATTCGAAGAGTCGAACATTTCTTTCATCTCTATAGAATTATACGCGGCAAACAGGATTACGTACGATAATTCTGATATAACACTGCAACGAATGAAATCAAGCTTTATTTCGTCGAGAAAGTTCCGTGATAACGCGAACGTAGTCTTTGTGCAATTAGGTATTATTCCGCGTTGTCGTCGGAAATATTTTCAAATTGAAAGCAACGAAGCTGGTTTTACATTGGGATTTCACATACGTGGCTGTACAAATGGTACAGTTGCTTTTTTTTCAAATTCATATTCCGTTACATTTTTCCCCGCAGTAACAATTTACGTTTAATTAAACGCGGCTCTTGTTACACGAGGGATTAAAATCAGACGTTTGTTTTTCANACACGAGGGATTAAAATCAGACGTTTGTTTTTCACAGGGTGCAATCGCACAGTCAGGAACTCTGTTGGATGGATACGATGGACAGGACGTATGGGACGATGCATTATTCGGATCAGAGCACCTCCTAGAGATCCTCAGGTCGATCAAAGTTGTTTTATTAATTAACATTAACAATTGAGAATTAAATTACTTTAATTATATAGGTAAATCGCGAGTCAATTGCCACGAACAATTTCGACAGGCATTTTTAATCACAAGAATTCACTATGTACGTTTGTTGCGTTTGTCATAATTTCTATTTGTAAATTAAATCTATATTCTCGACATAAGCTTGAAGATCTTAAATTAAGATCTTAAATTAAGATGTTAAAATTTAATATAATCCAATTAATTCACCTTGTAAACGATCAGATTTTTTACTAATTAATTAAAATCCGTATTAAACACGTATTCAATATGTAAATAATTTTCTCGCCGAACTTCATTCGCCAATAATATTTCGAAGATGCTGCGAAAACAACCCGATAAAACAATTTGGTCCAATGCAGGTGATCGAGTTAAAAGTTAGGAGGCTGCAAGTTGGCTTCCTGAAAGAAACCAGATGCGAGGGTGCTTATATTCAATTTTCTGATGGCGGCGACGATCTCGAGGATGAAACAGGACGTTACTGCGGCTATGTGAGTGGCAACACAACCAGGTACGATACACATTATTCCGTATAACCAAAATCGATATCGCAACTGTGTCCAATCTTCTCTTGCAATGTATTTACATTTTCAATTCGATCGTTATGTTGTACCAGAGAAGCTGATTATGCCAATACTTTTAATTCATCGCTCAACGTCATACAGATCGTTATGGAATCGTTGTGCAACGAGTGTCTCTTGTCGTCAATCAGTTGTTATATTCTATTATAATTACACGGGCAAATTTACGTAATTGCTTCGTCGATACACTTTGCATACACACGATTTTATATCATTTCCTATTCTACTCGTTGTGCTTGAATAATCTGATATCGAAGAAATCTGGATTTGTACAGAACTTAGCAATTATCAAAATAACTCGTTATCAAAACGTTTGCACGATACGATAAAGTGTGCGTGTGTGGTAAATATGTATACGTAGATAAGAGGGAGGAGTGATTGGTGGGATCGTTAATGAAAAATAATTAAACGGCCGGGATAGTATTCACAGCAAGTAGTAAATCAAACGTGTATACCACTGGTAGATAATGGATTAAACAGATGCCCGTTGGTCGAAATGTAGCGGTAGTTCCAAGCCGCTTATAAACGCAGAATTTAATGTGTTCAAATATTTCCCGTGTGTCCGTGTGCCCGATGATTTTGGTTTTGCTTTAATTTCAATTTTCCCGTTTTCGGGTCTCTTTTGTAATCCTTATTAATACGTTTCTGCGTTACAATTCATTTCGGCGCGGTTACTTAATCATTTTCGTATTTGTCGAATACGTTTGACAGGTAATTTCCCGTAACAGTAACAGCGCGTCATTAAATTTTACTGTAATATTCAATTACACTAATTGGGTAACTTTTTTTGGTTTAATTTAATCAAGAAAATTTAACCCTCTAGAGGAAAATGATCGTTTTGTTTATGTGCGTTTATCAATTTATCTTTTATTCAATATATATCTTACGTACTCTTTTTTTTTTTATTTCTTGCTCATTAACATTGCAATTTAATATTGAATGAATCTTTTGTGCGTTGTTATTGATTTCTCGTGGAAAGCAGCAGTTAGTGAAAGAATTAAATGATGATGAAAGATTCCTGAATTAAATGAATTCCTTTCTTTCCATTATTAATTAGCTATTTGAGAAGAAGAATTATTAATTATGTACTGAGAAAAACTATATAGAAATGTGCATTACAGTCGACATTACAGGAAACTTAATATTCATCTTTCAAGTCTTCGATAGCTTTGCAAATGATTTTTAGCCAGCTTGAACCATGTCCAAAGGACTCGAACTTCAACATTTCATCTATAGAAATATCACCAACCGTAGAAACTCTAAGCACAGAGAATGAAATCATTATGAAGTGAAATCATTGCATCACAAAAATCTGTTGCAGCTACACATTTTATATTTAAAACGTTCAATCAAGAAATATCAAACATTAATATCGTTTCAACCACCAAAACACCATCGTAAAAACCATCTACAGCAGGTGTTAGCTCGCTAAATAGCAAGAACCTATTTCAACCAGGCGTTACCGGTTCGACTATAGCCTTTTAATTATCCGGCAGGCTGTTCCTGAGGAAGGGTCCGAATTTAACGATCATAATGGACTCGGACATGAAGTTCGCCGCCGAAAATCCGGTGATCTTCTCCGCCCAGTTTTCCATACTGCCGGCCCAGCTAGCCGCCGAACGTCATCGTGGTTTCTCTCCGTCCTCGTCGACCGAGTGCCCGTTGGAGTGCGCCGTGAGGAACGACCGAAGGTCCTGCAAACTCGCCTCGCCGGGTTATCCGGGCGTGTACCCGCGCGGCATCCGATGTCGGATCGCCCTGGAGTCGAGCGCCGGTCGCTTTAAAATCGGCGGCCAACCGGACGACCTGTTCGATCTGATGAACCGTACGTCGCAGGATGGCTGCCAGACGGAGAACTGCGAACAGCACGTGGAGATCGTTGCGGAAGCGGCGAGGACGAGGGTTGCCAGATCGATGGACGAGCAACATGGACATTCGACGGAAGAGGAGATGTCGACGGTGAGACGGGTCAGGAGCCCGGATCACGAGGAAGAGGTAGAATTTATTATCGGGCAAACGTCGCACAAGGCCAGGAGGGGCAGAAATAATCGGAGAAGGCTGAAGAAAGCCAAGAAGGAAGCGGACGGATCAAAGAGAGCGCGCGGCAATTCTCGTGGAAAAACGGGCAACGAGGATATCCGGAGAAATATCGGCCGTCCGAAAAAGATCAGCGAACAGTCGTCGGCAGACGCGTTCCACGGCACGAGAAGCAGCAGCTCCAGGCAATCCGGCGGCTATCGTGATCAGACGATCCGACCGGAATCTATCCAGAAGAGACTTCGTCACCCGCAGCGCGTCCATAAGAAGTCCATGGACTCTTCGATAAGCCCGAAGAGGAATTCCGATCATGATCTGAGAGATATATCGGACGCGAGGATCCTGCCGGACGCTCTCGGACATGAGATTGCGAGGAAAAGCTTGAGCCAGGAGAAAATCACCGCGTTACAGGTGAGTTATCGCCGTAAATTTATTTCGGACGACACTTTCCACGACGCTATTGCGATCGCGTCTCGATCGGGTTGCCAACCTTTTGATCGATTGTCCCGGTGTTGTTTGGCGACGATAGCACAGGAGAAGAAATCTCGTGTGTATACTAATTGACAGGTTAAGATGCACAGATACGTATCGATCGGATAGGATGTTTTTCGTCCGGCTGTTTTACCATACACGAAGCGGTTAGTTGAGTTTAGTTAGAACTTGTAAGGTTTACGGTTTATCGTTCAACTTAAATAATTGGACACTTAAGTGCTTCGATATGATGTAAACTTATAAGGCGTTTCCTTTAGAATTCGAATAAATCATTTAATTCGTAAAATATAAATATGTAATACGGTTATAAAAATTATGTTTAGTATATTTAAAATTAATGTATATAAATCTTCTTTCAACGAGGTAGAACAAAGTCAGATAGTAAATCAGTGAACAATTGTTATGACACATCATCGTTCCCCGACTATTTTTATTCACTGAAAGCCAACAACGAGCGATAAATATCTCTCAGAACTCGATAAACACTTATCGCCGACCGCGTTTCTGTGGAGAAATAGATGTTGCAATTGCAGAAATTATTTTAGCGCTGAACTGCTGCGCTTTAATTTCGCCACGGAGGATACGACAGTAACTACCAAACTCTCGCTAAACAGTTGCCGCGAAGTTCCCTCTCGCAGGCCAAGTTGATTAAACGTTTCGCTTCGTGTCTAGCACGAGCGATAGATACAACGCGTGAACCAAAACGATCTGACTTACGTGACTTACGATACAAAAAAAAACGGAACGATCGAAATCAACGACAAAAACCAATATAACCAGGTTACTTCTCTTTGGTCCAAATTAGGTTCCTGACTACAGATATGCAAAGAAGGGTCGAGCGCCGGAAAAATTGGGGAGCACCAGTTGCGTCGGTGATTATCTCACGTTGCTGGAGGACGTGGACGGAAAGATCTTCGAGATCTCCAAGTTCTGCGGAGAGGGTCACGTACCACGGATCCTTTCGAGAGGGAAAAATATTATCGTCGAGTTCTTTACGGAGCAGGATGGCACGGTGATGCACGACGGGTTCCAGTTGTCGTTTCAGGAAACGGAGGAGCCGTCCGGCGTGAGGCACGATCGAAATTGCGAATTCGTTTACAAAAGCACGGAACGTACCAGGGAAAATATCAAGTCGTTGCAAAGCTGGTATCCGCCGAACACTTTGTGCAGTTACAAATTCATGGGCAGATCGTCGGAGAAGATCTCCGTCCATATGAAGATAATTAGGAACGAGCCGGACCAGGAATACACGCCACAAAAACGAAACTTCAGTCTGAACTACTGCTCCGGAAACGAGATTGCGGTTTACAATGGGATCGAGGTGGGTAACCATCGAGCCGATGTAAGAAATTAACGGGTTGTGTGGCAAACCTAATAGCTTTTCAATGTTTTATTTCGTTGCTTGAAATTTTCTTCTTAAGTGACTTTCGTTCTTGGAAGGATGAATAAATTATCCTTCCCGTGGATACGGGTTTTAATTGATTGTTGCACGAAAGTTTTCGTGTATATTTTCAATCGAAATTCAATATTTATTACACCCTTGAAGTTATTAACATCAATCTCACAATATAACTTCATGTTAAATTGTTGTCTTATTTTCTGTTACTTTTCATGTGAATATTTTATCAAATTTCCTTTGAATTTTATATTGCGTACCTATTCTTTAAAATATAACATAAGAATATTTTCCTTGTCCTTTCGTTTCAGATGCATTCCTCTTTCATTCCACGGAGAAGTTTCTCCACCCTGCGATTCCTGTTATGCTAATTACAAATCGAATTTCTCCACGTCGTAATAAAATAAAGGCGAAAAATAATATTTAATTTCCAGGTGAACAACAGCGTCTTGATGTGGTCCTACTGCGACGTATCCCACCAGGACATTAATAACATACAAGTTCCTCTCACCTCCAGCGGAAATGAATTATTAATACAATATTATAGTGCGAAAGGCTCGTACGACGGTCAAGAATTCACTTACACGATATCCTACAGGTTCATAAAGAAATCGCAGAACTCCACCACCAGACGCCAGGTCCAGGACGATTTCAAGCTAATCTCTCTCAGGCCGGTGAACTTTTCAGCGTTGAATTTCAACGAGAGCGAGAACTGCAACTGCGATTTCGGCGATAGGATAGGCAGCTTCAAAAACTGGTTTATGGTACTAGTTGTCCTAGGAATAGTCTCGTTTCTCGGCGCTGTTCTCACGATAATAGCGCTCCTTGCCAAATGCATCAAGATGCGATCGATGGAGAAGAAACTGCTACAAACCCCGAAACTATAAACTCGATCAAACTTTGTACGATTTTCTACCTGTTTGAATAAAACGATTTTCTACAAGCGACTAGATTTAGGTTTGTACATATGCTCATTTGATCCAAATTTGGATGCCTGTCAAATTTATTTATGATTACTGATTAATGAGAGAGTCGAAAGGTTTTATTCTTCGAATCAAAGAATCGCAGAGCGGACATTGCGTTCATGAATATTTCGTTTTTTAATTTGTACTTTCATCATTGAGAGAAATTACGCCGAAAAAGTATGATCTTATTTCACGTTCTATAAATATTTATTAAATCTAATTGCGCGACTAAGAATAAATTGTATGTCGTCAAAACAAATGAGTATCTTATTCAAGATCAAAAAAGTATCATGCGAAAGATCAAGGTCTCACCGAGATTTGAACTCGGATCGCTGGATTCAGAGTCCAGAGTGCTAGCCGTTACACCATGAGACCTTGAGAATTTTTTCACAGAAATCAGGATAGTGTGCGTGTATAAATAAACGCATACACTTTCGTGCACTTTCACGAAATTTCAAGTGAATTAAACATCAAAGAAAATAAATGACGTAATTACTATGTTCGATGCAATGATCCATCAGGTTGCGAATATGTAAATACGGGAGATCATCCATTAGTACATATCTAGTTAAAAAAAATCAAATCACTGATGTGAAAAAGAGAGAAAGAGAGCGAGAGTGTGATGGAAGAAAGTATATATGCGATAAAAATTAATGTAACGTACTACTTGTTAGAAAATATAAGGAAATATCATTGCTTGAGGAGACAGCTTTAAGAATTTTTTTTTTTTTCATTAATAACAATGAACAATTACACATTCGTTACAAAGTCTGATATATAGCTTAAGTGTTATTTTGCAAAAGAGAATAAACGTCGCTTCTGTACAATACGATAATCAAACGGAATGTGTAAATTTGCAAGTCCATGTAATATAATGCATTCTTCGTTGAATAAAGCTGTATTATAAATACTTCCTGTACGATCAAACGCCACTGCATTTAAAATCTCGGGTAAAAAGAGGTTTCGATCATTTGGTGCTCGATTCAAACCTTGATTATTCAGAATTACTGAGAAAGTATATGTAAATTGCCGTAACAGTTGCAAACATGAAGAAATTAGCATCAATTGTACATAATAATTTATCATAATGAAATTAGAGAGCAATTGCATTCTTGCGTTGCAAGATATGATATCAAATATGATAGCAAGAATACCTAAAGAAAAAAATAAAAATTATCAAAATACAGACTAATGAAGATCAAAATTTCATTGAATTTTTAATACTTTTTTACAATGATATCAAGAAATACCTTTTAAACGGTATAATGAGAACTATGATAATTGAAATCAAAATATTAAGTAGTAATTATAGGCATGTTTCAAATGTGATGGATAATAATTATAGGTATGTTTCGTTTTAAGCGAAAACAATATATGTATATTAATAGCGTAGTATCTTACAAGGTGAACTATCATTTCATTGCATCTCATGATGAAAATTGTGATCTATCTATAGAGAAAAAATGAGTAATAAGATGATAGTGAAAAAATTGCATAAATAAGTATCTCTTAAGTTATACATTTATATTCAACAGAACGAATTATGTAATTACTAAAACATGAAAGTTGAATTTTTTTGAATCTTTTGAATACGTTTATCAGTGAAACGTTGTAACTTTTTCATTGACCGCAATCTAAATTAATTTGAGAGACACTTCAGATGCATAACGCGAAACACTGAGAGCATTCGCACTGACATTAATTGGATGTTATGCAAGCAGTGATTTGGAGGAAACACATTGCACGCGGTGGTCAAGGTATGAATCAGCACTTCTTCATGTACTCTATTTACATGTACTCTATATACCGTATTTCACAAAGCAACAAGCAACTTACTGAACAAGGGAACGTACAGCGACATAGCTGTGGTGCCAAACAATAATTTGTTAAAAATGTTCCTACTCCTTTCGTATACGGTATCGCGAAAGTGTTGACGAACATAAGTCTCTAAAGTATTAATTTTTATTATCCTCGCATACTTACGTACATATGTCCGTCGAATATTGAATTGATCTACATTTATAACGCGCGATGGAACGTATTTTTATAGGAAAAAAAAAGAAAAGAAAAAAAAAAACGTAACAATAAGAAAAGCAACTTGTAAATGTGATAAACATTTAATCAAACTGTACGCCCACTAACAATAAGCGATCTACAATATATAATAACGTTAAAATGCTCGAAAGACGTGTAACTGTGTTTTAAGTGAGATAAAAACACTTCATAATAAAAACAAAAATATTGCTAATTGTACATGTTTACCTTTCCATTTTGGCATGACATAATTTTTTATTTGTTCTGTATAATTTTTATCATTATTTTATTGAACAACTGATTTGAAGAAACAAATTTTATTTTAACTATAAGAATTTCATGATAAATAATAATATGGTAAATTTGTAACTTTGTTGATTAAATATTATATATATTATATATAATATTTCTATATATTATATATGATATATATATTATATTATATATATTATATATATTATATATGATATATTTCTTTTCTGAGATACTTATTCATTATTGACTTATTTACATTCGAATAAATTGTATTCATGATTTATTCATTATTTCATGTTTAATATCTTTGTATTATATAACAAATCAACAAATAATTTGCAACATGTTTTATATATTGAAATTTTTTCCTATTTTAATAGTTCTCCCACTCTATCAATAGATGTCGCACGTGTGACACGTTTCTGTCTATATAACCGTTTATCTATGATATCGATTCGCATGCACGTAAAGTTAGTAGTGAGGCTGCAAATTCGTTGCCAGAGTGTCGTTTGTAAATTTATATAGAAATTTCGAACGAAATGGCGAGAATAGGAGCCATTAAACAATCTTTGGAGAAAGCGTTACACGATGAAAATAAATTGTGGGCGAAATATCTGGGCAAAGTTGAGAAGAAGACCGGAGTCGATCGACTTTACGTTTTTTTAAGTATGAACGTTAGAATTACATATATACTTTGTGAATTTTCTGAGACGCTATTGTCTTGCTTAATTAACCAGTTAATTATCGCTTTACGTAACGAGAACTTAATATAAATTTTTATTTGCCAATATAGTAAAATGTTCTTAAACTGCACGCATATTTTATTATATCGCAACGTAATCGCATTAATGATTCTTAACGATGCGATTATTTTATAAGATGAAATCCTGCAAGAGCATTCGATGACAATTGAATATTCATAGACGTAATGAACGCGGAGAATATTTTAATTTTTTTTGTGCATTTATGTAATATACGAAGATTTGCTGTATTATCACAAACTTGTTGCTTGCCAGTAATTAATTTCACTGAATTTTGCCATAATTTTTCTCTAAATTTTTCAGGTGTTGTTGGATTTTCAGCATTATACTTAGTATTTGGTATTGGTCAGCAATTAGTTTGTAATGTCTTTGGATTTTTGTATCCTGCGTACTGTTCTATGAAAGCCTTGGAAAGTCCAAAGAAAGAAGATGATACAAAGTGGTTGACCTATTGGGTTGTTTTCGCAGTTTTTACAATTGTTGAATTTTTCTCAGATCACATTTTATGCTGGTTCCCTGTCTATTGGCTTTTCAAGGTAGTTCATCGTATTTTTATTATATATATTATATATATATATATATATATATATATATATATATATATATATATATATGAAATGCAAATCATAGGTTTATTATGTTTTTACAGTGTCTCTTTTACATATGGCTAATGGCACCTATTGAACGTAATGGCTCCCTAGTATTGTATCATTGTCTTATTAGACCAAACTTTTTAAGATATCATCATAAAGTTGATGAGTTAATATCTTCTGCTCAAGATGCTGGTATATTCATTACAGTTAAATATAACATATATAATTGCCCATCATATTTCATTTAATATTTTTTATTTCAGCAGTTAAAGCGGCAGCAAATGCTTTGCTGACAGAAAAACAAGATTAATATACTCACAGTTTTAAGTCCTTGGAGGTCAAGTTGTGAAAAACATGCCTTAAAAATTTTTACTGTTTTTCCTTCTCATCCATTCTTAATAAAAAAGTAAAATATATTTGACAGTCTTAATTTCCTATATATAATGTTTATAGCATTGTGAATTTTATAATCAATTGTGCCTATTATTTAGATGCTGCTATAAATATTTGTAAAATTCAATTACATATATTATTATACTTGTTATAAGTTTTTGTATTTTATGAAGGATACAGTACATTAAGAAATAAAATCTTGAATAAATATTGCTTTATATATACAAATATGTATAAAAATACAATCATTCAAGATTCTGTTTCCTAATATACTATATCCCTTATAAATACAGAAATTTATGACAAATACAATAACATGTAAATTAGTAGCACTAGTACCACTGTATCATGTGTGATTAGATATTAATAATTTTTTAACACTCATAAGCACTATCTGAGTGATCTATATAAAAATATTTTTTTATACTATATGATATTATGATTATAATAATGGAGGTGGATATTTTTATTGAGAATAAATGTATAATGATCTGTAAAATCGCTAGAAAAAGAAACAGCCTCTGTAGAAAGTATGTTACACAAATTGCGTGATTTATAATTTTGTAAACGAAGGTTGGATTAGATAATATGTATAGATATTGATAAATGATAAGAACTTGACTGAAGAATACGTGTGGTGTATAAATATCAAAAATTAATGAATTTCAGTTAAGCGCAAAATGTTTAAAGCGATAAATTAGATATTAATCTTGCACAAATATAAAGATAAGCTTTTATATAAATTTTAAGAATATTTGTAGCAATGAAATTCCGCTTGAACATATAATGAATATTTCATATTCAAGCTATAATAATGCTTTTAATGCTATAAATAACAGTGAGGAATGCATTTTGCGGCTGACCAGTTATATATATACTCTATGATAATTATTCCTGGATGTACTAGTGGAGACGTTGGATTTCTTCATGAGACTCCTTTTAATGTGTCTTTAGAAGAGTTTCGTGCTTCTTCATCTGGTATCACATCCAGGAATGCTGGTCCGCACCCATTCCTAAATGTATCAGTGAAGATGATCAGCTTCTAAAATAAGATTTTCTTCTAATCCATCCTCGAGAGAGAAAGATTCCGAAATGTAACCCCCCAACAATTGTGGTTATATCTTAAGTATTATCCATGAATTTCCTCTGGATTGCAATCTTGATGTGATCATCTTCATTTTACTCCTTTTCGGACTTTGTTTCTATTGCACCGATATTCCAGCTTGAATGGATAGCTTGTGGCCGTACAATGTACATTTGAATATGGTTTATTATTAGAGAGGATAATTTTATTTGTAGCAATACATCAATAGTGGGTACAAAGTTTTATCAATATTCTCCCTCCCTTTTCTATGTAACTCGATTAACGAGAAGGCTAATCAAAGAAGCTTATTTCTCTGCCTACGAGCCTGTTTTATACGAATTCGCTAGCCGATAATAGCTAATCATTTTTGAATATTGAATAGTTAATTCACTCAACTCTCTATAAGATGAAGCGAGCGTTGATCAGAGGATTGACGCCAACCATTACTTAGAGACAATCAAAATAGTCTCGTAGGTCAGCGATCGAGAATCAAAATATTTGATGGTTTAAAAATAATAGCCTTGTTAGAAGGAACGCGGTAACCGGCTAGGATTTCTTGTCAGTAAATGAAAAGACGAACAAATTGTTTTATTGAACAATAAAGTATTTAAAAACGGAGAGCAACAAATTCTTTCACGTTGACGAGAAGTCCTAAATCGTTCTTCAGCTAGATCATTAAGTTATTGATGCACAAACAATATTTAAGTATAGAGATCTTTATGTTGGTCGGTATATATGTATGTTTTAGGTGATTTCAATAAAAATATTATTTTATTTAATATTCTTCAAATAAGCATTTGGTTTTCGTACAGTGTATGTCCGATATGTTACAAACGATAATCTGTTTCTTCCAACGTGCTTCTGCAATTTAATATAGATAAAATTAATACTAAGCAGTTGAATTAACGAAAATACGTACATTTCTTTAAAGTGTAATTTTTCTGCTGTGAGTGCGAGCTTTCTAATATTTCTAATAGTGCATGCTGCTGCAATTTGCACCTCAGGGTCATCTGATCCCACCAAACGTAATGCATGCTGGAAATTTTTAATACAAATATATATATATATTAATTAACAATTGTAGAGCACTTAGAAATTGTAAAATGAATAACTCTAAATTATCTAAAATAAAAATTATGTACACATTCGTTGAAGAGTTTCGATGAAAACTGTATTATTGTCAAAACATGGTGTGAAATATTGTTTAAATCTGAAATATTGTTTAAACGAAAACATATTATCATACCTTTATAATACCGGCAGTATGCATTGTAATGCAGTTCATAGGTTCTTTACTTAAATGATACGCCGCTATGCAAACTCCCCTAAGAACAGCTTTGTTTTTGCTAGTCATGTAATTAATTAATGTCATACCTTTATAATACCGGCAGTATGCATTGTAATGCAGTTCATAGGTTCTTTACTTAAATGATACGCCGCTATGCAAACTCCCCTAAGAACAGCTTTGTTTTTGCTAGTCATGTAATTAATTAATGGTGCCACCGCGTTCAATTGACCAAATTTATTGCTATTCTCACCCCATTCGCAGCAATGAGCTATCGCTAAGGTCAAATTTGCACGCAAATCTTCATCTTCCTAAAAAGAAGGAAAACGTAACCCGTTCAATGGTGTAGAACTAACTTGAAAATATCTTAGAAATAGAAAGACTGCTCTTCTGAAAGAATTCCGTAGGAATTTTAAAAGAATATACGAAGAGATTCTTCAAGAAGAAAGGAAGAAAAATATTTCAAAAATCACCGTGATCACAAGATTCGCCAATTTCTCCACTACGCCGAGATCGCTGAGAATACCCAAGTTTTCCGGATCCGTGGCGATTTCAGCAATAGTGGCGCATACCGCGCTAAGAAAAATATTTCAAAAATCACCGTGATCACAAGATTCGCCAATTTCTCCACTACGCCGAGATCGCTGAGAATACCCAAGTTTTCCGGATCCGTGGCGATTTCAGCAATAGTGGCGCATACCGCGCTCAGTACTTCGGTGTTTGTACTTTCAAGAAGACTAACTGTGAGCTCCAAACCACCTACGAATGCCCGAACCATTTCTGGGGAATCTTTGGCGTGCTTGATACAAGACACTAACGCCAGGCACGAGTTCCTTTTGATCACGTCGCTGGGATGTTTCAGCAACGACCAGACTAATCGAACACCATCGTTGGTGTGCTCTGGATCGTTAATGATGTCCATACATTGCTCATTTTCCGCGCATTCCTTTATCACCAGTGGTATGTTCTCCAATAAGGGCTCGTACGTGGAACTCAATAATTTAATCTATACAGATTGAACGATTGAGATTTTAATTAATTAATATTTTTGTTGTAGATAGGATAAATACTTCTACATACTTCTACATCGTGGATAAAGAAGAACACATGATCGCTATTTTAATTGAACATATCAGATGAAATTTTTTATCAGGGTGAGTAAAATAACTTTATAAAGTAAAATAGGTGTGTTATCTACCAGATTTGGTAGACCATCGTTGACTCTTAGGACGTCTCTGTTAGCAGGATTTTTGCAACATTCCGCCAGTGCTCCGACAACATTCGCCTGCACCTCGTCATCCTCGTGTTCCTCTAAAAATGGCACTAATAAAGCCACTAGGCCATTTTGATTGAATCTCACCACGTTCTCTCGACTTATGGCACATTTCCATATTCCGCCTGTAACGGCAGCTAATAATTTCTTATTAGCACGGACTTCTTTGGATTGTAAGAGGTTGCATAATATATCTAGACCATGCGTCTGTCGAACCATGTCTCTAGCAACTTTGTTCGGTCCACATTTGAATATTGCCAAGGCGCAGTTTTCTTTCAACTTGACATTATTGCTTTGCAAGTGTCGTACAACGTCAGAAATGATATTCGTAGTCTCGAACGCATTGCGAAATCTGTCCTGCAATTGTGGAGAGAATTGCACAGTGTAATTTGGTAAATATTTCATGAGTAAATATTTCTCGTCAATTTTATCACGAATATACATGTATGGTATCAGAAAAATGTACTATCAAGTTCTTTCAGTCTTGATAATAGATAATACAGAATATCGACAAGTAGCATAGATAGAATAATTCCATCGAAGTCATCTTGAAATATTAATTAACAATTCCGAATTTTTTAATAGTTGTTTCAATAACATTGAAATTTCATTTACCTCGCTCGCACATTGCTGTACAGTCCCCATCATCGGTATTACAAGAGATGTGTGATGTGATTTCAGAAAACGTTCCATGTGTTTTACCACACCAAACTTGTGAAGTGTGACTCTCACTTTCGGACTACTGCTCAGAGAATCTAAAACTTTGGCACAGCCTATCGCAACCGCCAGCAATTCCTTGTTAGTTTCGTTCAGCTCGTTGTGCGATGTTCGGAGAATAGAATCTGGTACGTCCATTACGTCTAACTATTAAACGTTACAAATCTCTTATGACATAAAACTAAGATTCTGAATTCTGAATCATCGATGAAACGCTTTTTAAAAGAACGAAGGAACTTACAATGAGAGGTATACCGCCTCGAACTCGTATTTGTTTCCTCGCTTTTCTAATTCGTGCTATAACAGCCATAGTTTCTGCAGCTAAAACCTTCACACAGGTGGAATTCTTAGTTTTATATTTAACGGTTTTTCAAAAATTATATTTATATTGACAAAGAGCTAACTTGAATATCTCTAGCTGGATACTTTAACATTTCAATCAACGGTGTTACAATACCAAGGTCGATTAGGTACCGTCTCATCTCTGTGGATGTCACGATCGGAAGTAAAACCGACAACGAGCCACTTTGACATTTTAAATCTTTCGTTTCCAATAGATTCACTAGAATCTCTAGACCTCCCATTTCCCGAATCGCCTTTTGTATAATCTGTTATTGCAAAAAAATTGTATTTTATTAACTTTCATTACGGATATATAAAATACTGAAAAAAAATTTTCTCTCTATTTCTCACGGTTATTTTAATCTGGATTATTTAATACGAATTATTAAAAACATCAAGCTTTAGAAATTCTAAGCTTAAAAGTTAAAGTCATAATTTTATGTGACGTAAGAAACAAGAAGAAATTACCCTATTGGTCAGGTCGTAGTCTTTTAAAAGACAAACAGCCACCATAGTTGCGGTTTGATTACCCGCTTTCATGAATCTGATAAGTTTCTGTATGTGCCAAAATTCCGATGGCACCTCCGGAGCTTCATCTTGCAGGTATCTTTCTTCATCATCGCTTTCTGACTCTGGTTCGTCATCCGAACTTTCTTCCTCCTGTTTTTCGCTGATATAACGAACTCGAGGACCAAATGGTTGTCCAGTGACAGTTGATATCAATGGTTTCGGTGATTCTTCCGGTTCTAGCACTTCCAGAATATCCGGCTCGAGTCTTTGTTCACAGAAAAATTATGATCACAGATCGTTGAAACTATAGATACGTGGATTTGTTTAAATTAAGCAAATATCAATCAAATGCCTAATAATATAAATTTACTCAATTATAAAAGTATAATATATAATGGATTTACTTAATTATAAAATATCGTGATAGATATATAGATACATTTAAATAAGTTTAGTACAGAGATTTTGAGATAAAAGATATTATAAAACAAATAATTCTGCAAAACGGCACCATTGCAATAAAATGTATTAAAAGATAAAGAGGAGCATTAATGTTGAAAACATCATACAAATTTATAAAATTGATTTCAGCATTTTCATACGTTGTGAATTGAAAATATGATCCACTATCAAGTTTTTCGTGAACACATAGCTCATAGATTTATATAAACCATAATTTATGTTTAAAGCATCCACTAATTCTAAACTTACGTTGGTGGCGGTTCGATGGATATTTTTTTGCCATTTTTCTTTCGTTTTGGTGGCATAATCTTTTATCCCTGATTGCAAAAAATAATTAAAACTTCGAACATCTTGTTTTACACATATAGAATAAAATACCTTCTCTGTTTTGAACTCTTGTATTGAGAAATTTGTTAACCTCGACGTTAAACATGCAGCTATCGATCAAACAACGATGTAAAATTAATTTTCTTCAATTATCTTTCTTATAAAATCGCTCTATATAAACAAAGTGCAATTTTCTTAAATGCTTATTTATATGTTTTCCGTATTTAATTTCTTCTACATAATTTCTACAATATATTTTATTATTTAATATACGTAGTTAATATTATATTTGACGCGTATTCTTAATTTAATTATATAGTTACAATTCGACAACATTAATTAATCGTAACTTATTGCCTAACCTGAATTGGAATAAATCAATTGAATATATTTTTAACATGTCTGCTTTTATATAGGTATATTAGAAGAACAAATAAACAGAATGTGAGTACAGAATGTGTATACAGAATGTGAGTTATATTAAAATATAAATTCACATGACAGATATATGACGTTGAAATTATTCAATGTAAAACATTCTGAACGTAGCAATACTTTGTTATATAATATTTATTTTTCATCTGTGACAGTTCCGTTTCGACTCTTCGCATTCAATGGATAACGACCAGGTTTAATCGCGTCAATTGAGATTTACAAATGACAAGGTGGATATATATGTAGGCATTAATTGTCCAATATTATAAATTCTACGTTGAAATTTAAAAAAAAATTTAGTCCATTCGTTATTTAATATCGAAACAAATATTTTCAGAAGAAATATTATCAAGTGAAATAATGCATAGTTGATGCGTGGAAAGAAGAATTTACTGGCGAGATATACTACTACACAATTAATTAAATCGATGAAAAAATATGCGACACGCGTAACCAAAATTTATGAGCAAATATTTTTACCATTGAATTGAAAGGTGAGCGTAATAAATAAAATTAAGAGATCTTTGAAAAATTCGGATTTTTAATATTTTCAACAATTGTAGTTTCAAGTATGCAAATCCTGAAGAACGCAGTAATTAGTAACTAAAAGTTACATTTTATATTTTTGAATATTTTACACATATTCTCTCTAAATTTACATGTCCTTCCTTTTAAAGAATTTAATAATATGAGTTGCCTTAAATGTTACAGAATGCAGAACTTCATGGAAAACGTTGGAAGTAAAGAAAATCTAAGTGCGGTTTGTAAAATTGGTTAGAGAATCAAATGTTTCGTATACACATATATGCTACTCCATTTTCAGTGGTGTTGTTTTTAATATCCTTATCAATATGGCTTTGTATATGTCGCTGGGGATTTCGATATAATTTGAAAGACCGAGAAGTAATTATATAGATTACTACTTAATGTACACTAAGATTATAATGTTGTTAATTGTTCTTTTTTGTGCTTTTCGCGGGCTTTATACTTTTTTTAAATCAAATAAATGGATGGACACAAATTTATGGTACTTATCAACAACTTATACATGCAGATTTTATCATGCTTAATTTTATACTTTATCATTATTACTATGTTGAATATGCTTTTTTTGGGTCACATGCAATTTTATTGCGAGCGTCCACGTGTTAAGAATTAAGGATTATATTCTATAACAAGTAAGAATGATAACATTTGTAAATATATATTATTAATACGTCTTTTAATTGATTTAAATAAAAAGGAATCGATTACATGCACGTAAAAAATTACTAAATAGCATTAAATTGGTATAGTATAATATATTTTAGTAAATTTTATTGTAATCAATATATATTATTGAAAATATTTCTTTCAGTTTCATACGAAAATCATAAAAGAATTTTATTAAAAGTATACTTGTAATGTAAAGAGTAGAACATTCAAATAAACCGCGCTTGAAGGCTAACATGTATGTCGATTTATCGAAACAGAGTACGTAGGTTGAATTTCGTGTAACAAGTGATTGTATTTCTACAAATATTTAACATCTTTTCCAATAACTGGATATATTTAGCCAAAATTCAAGGTATCATATTAAAGATTGTATTTAATTAATATGTAAATTGCCTTTAATGACAAATTTAAACAATAACTTCCAAAACTTTTAATTCGTTGCTAACCTATAAATGTATTTTCATTTAATATCAAATTATTGAAACAAAATATAGTAAAAATTATATTAAAAAGAGTATTCTAATAAAGTTTATTTTCTTTTATTTATATTTATTTTATTTTTAATATCTATTTTATTCAATTATGAAGTATTTTTAAATTATGTGCAATATATTTTAAATTCATTATAAGAAAACTAAAATGCATGAAACATAATAAAATGTTAATAATAAAATTGATTTTGATTTCTTTCAGATGGGTATGGCCAGGCATGCTCAATTTCTTGGTCGGACAATTATGGTTCAAAATAATAATGTAGAGAAAGCTAACCGTTTATTGAATAGTATACTGTCAAAAGAAGGTATTTTTGAGCAATACAGACGTACTAGATACTATGAGAAACCTACCGAAAAAAGAAGAAGAATTAATTATGAAAAGTGTAAAGCTATTTATTGTGAGGATATGACTAGAAAAATCCAGTTTATTTTAAGAAAAAATAGAGAAAATCCATTTCCTGGCAGTGACTAAATTGCACTCTAGAAGTCATCTATAAATTTGTAGCCATACAATGTGGTGGTAAATATCTTTATTTCATCTGGATCCTGTACAAATTACTAAAAAATATTAAATATAGTAAAAATACTGAGTATTTTTTATAATAAAAAAATAAAATATTCAAAGATTGATGCAATTCTTCCTCTTGTGACAAGATTTTAAGTTGTCTGACCTGTCAATTGATTATAATTTTTATATCATATATCTCCACTAGTAGAGGAAAAACATGTTGCTTTTTAGGTAAATTAAAAGTTTGATGAGTCATATGTGATACAGGGCTACATTTTGATGTCTAACATTCTGGTAGTAACAAATAGTATCTCGATTGATATATGAAATGTTATTCTATTAGCGTTTATATATATTTCTATTAGGTTTGTTTTATCGATCTGCATTTATATACTAATTTATTAAACTTATAGTAAAACCAAATAACTCTTCAAGTTTTCTTTTATCATTTTTTTACAATGTACATAAGTTGGATGTTATATGTTTATAATATTTTATATATTTATTTCAATCATTTTTATTTCACACAAATTGTTACTTATATCAATAGTGTTCTTCATAATTATTAGCTAATTCTACAGTTAAAATATAAGGAATAGGAGTTTGAAATACAAACGCTGATGTTTTTATTCAATTTTCTACAAATTCAGTAATATTTAATTTGTTTTAATAGATTCTATTTTTTTCATGGTAATATCATTAATATTTAATATACGTTTAATTAATTTTAATATACATCGCGATATCATTAATATTTAATATAAATTTACATCACAAATAAGGTATATTGTATACATACAATTATTGGTAATAGACAATTGTTTATTTCATTCAAATATATTTGTTACTTTATTAAGAGTACTAAACTTTTGCTGTTAAGAAACTAATTTATATCGCATTATTGACTAAGAGCTAATGGTCATATTTTAATTTCTGTCACTAGTAGTGCTGCGGTGTGAAACATGCTTAAATCGATATGGTAGAATGTGACGCCAAAATGATAAGAGGGCGCTGATGTTTGACATAAAAAGTATATTGGCTGTTACATCTATTCGTATATAATCATTGACTAAGTCAATGATATTGTGAGGTGGCGCCATTCTATAAACTATTTGAACTATCAACTTCTTTGAAATTTCATTGATAGTTGTTACTATTTTGCTTGTGAAATTTTTCAAATAATTTTTAATTTTTTACTTTAAAATGAATTAGTATAATGAATGACAAACATGTTTGGGAAAACAGAAAAAATTAAACAATAATATTTATAAGTGGAGCGTAATTATAGTTTGGTTTCTTTATCTAGAATATACCTGCCGTACATTTTACATACAAAATATTATTTTAATCAGGTTGAAAATAAACTCGAAAGAGTGATAAGATTGCTATTTCATCTGCTACATATATTTTCTTCTAAGGCCAAAAATTCACATTTTTAAGTTAATTTACAATTTTCATTCATATGACGCACATATGAGAGATTATGAATCGTACTAAATTTTCAGTAGAAAATTTCTAGCTATTCATTAGAGAAAAGTCTATTAAATAAATTAAAATAATCTATAATTTTCAAAGCAGAATTTTTTTCATTTTCTTAGAAAAATATTTAGACGAAAATAAAAGATAAGTTATTCTGTGAAATATCAATCATTCTCATATTAAAATAGGAAGCACGGTTAATTTTTTTATTGGGAAAAAATTTTCGTTAAAGTAGAATACGAACGTTCTATATCCGCTTTTCCGCAAAAATATAGTTATGATAAAACTTTCGCTAAGTAGTGCAACATTTTTCCTTTTCCGAAGTAATTTTCGTTATCTTTACTTTGGAGAGGCCTGTACTTTAATCCAGTTCTTATGAACTTTATACGCTTAGTTTCAAAAAATTAATACGACATACACATTTTTATCTCGCTTATTTTTATTGGATATTTATTTTACATTTTTCTTTTACAAATATTTTGATAAGATATTTAGATACTCGTTACGCAAGATAATTAATTTCTAATGCATGAAAATACAATAATTCAAGCAAAGAATAAATTGAAATATGGTAGCAAAATATTTTTCACAACATGAAAAATATATGGGGAAAAATGATTAAGTATCTTTACGCATTTATGAATAATGATTTCTCTTTTGTCGACTGTTGACTGTGACTATCTTTCTTTTTCTGCTGGAAAAATTTGGCACCAGTAACCGTTCGTTTCTGCTATTCAATCTTCGCCAAGTTGTTAAACTCATTGCCAAGAAACCCGACGAAACGTTTTGTCTTTTATTCGGTTTCAGCGCGTAAAGTAGAAAACGGAGAGAACGAAGGCAGACTGTATGAAAAAAATAATTTAGCGATATATCTACTTTTTATTGGATGATAAGCAAGATTAAGAAAGCAAGATGTGAAGTAACGAAGGTTTCCTTCCATGGAGAACAATGAATGTTTTTTAGGAAATTTTGAAAAAGTAGGTTAAAAATTCAAAATTGAGGTTTGATAATTAAATTAGATAGTTTATATAACAATTATACGATTTTAAGGAAATATTTGCACAGAATTGGAACGTAAGTTGTTTGGTCAGATATTTACTAAAAGATCTACAAGTTTTTTTTTATGTATTTAACAAGTACACAAGCAAAGGTAGGGTGAAATATTGGCAAAAGTTTTCTGACGAGAGAAAATTTTATTCTTATTGTTAGTAGAGTACCTTTAACTGTAGGAAGTAAACTTTATACAGATGAAATATTTTGGTAAACGTTCTATAGTCTATTTACAAATTTCTGGTTTCCTTTAATTATAGGTATAGAGTAGCGAAATTTGAAATACAAAAAATAAATTTATCATACATAGAAAATGTGAAGTTTAAAAAAAAATAAATAGCTCTATAAAACATTCAAAGCACTCTGTTATTTATAATATGTTGTGAAAATCTGCAACATATCTCAGACAACTGAGAGGTTTATCGCTTTGAAATAATTGAAGATAAATAGAATAACACATGTAACACGAGCAAATTGATAGTTTATAGATTCTAACGCATTCTAATATAATTCTAATATGTCAGTTCAGAATATTACTGGCAGAAAAACTTTTGTTTGAGATTTTTCAATTTTTTATCGTGGAGCTAAACTTTTTATTATTCACCAAAAATATGTAATCTGTAATAAAAAAAAAAAATAAGAAAAAACTTAGTTTACGTATATTTTAAAATAGAAACTTGCATATTCTATTTCAGACGCAAAATCTTCAATATTGAGCACATCCCTCTCAAACTTATGAGAATAGAAGAATTAAATCTTCATCCAAAACATCACAATAATCACGTGACAAATAATGCTTAAATTATTATTAATCAAACACATAGAAATCCTTGAGAGTCATAATATCGATCGACACTTGCATACCTGGTGGACAGGATTTATTCGCGTGAATTTGAGCAAAGAGCCTAATGAAAGCGGCTCGGGAGTGAGATTTCCGGCGACAAGGAAGACCGAGCGACAAATTTCCAAATGAAACGGAAATCTTACAACTTTTAGAGCGGTTCATTGTGAAGCGATTACTCTAGTCTGTCTGCTCATGAATACCAGTCGTTAAGTGTACATGAGAAAAGCAAAAGGAATCCCCTGGCGTGTATTGCACGAGGGTGGCTGAAAATTGCCTCGAAGCGCACGGCTAATGCGGCGAGGCGCGCCTTTAAATATGCCAATTCGGCGGAGAACTTCGTTCATGATTGAATACAGGCGAATCGCGAGCTCGTATTCTGCGAGCTGCACGAATAATGGGCAACAACTTTGAGCAACAACTTTTGTTTTCTAACTTGTTGCAACTGTTTATTTCGCGCAAAGGGAATTGGAATTGAAGGCTAGGGAGGGAGAATCTGATTTTCTTTTATCGGCGTGTTTCCCCGGTAATGCAGAGTAGACGGGGAATTTGGTAGAATTGGAATTGAAAGATGAAATAAATTTGTTTCATTGAAGTCATCAAGTATCAAAATAGTACAGTGCGTGGTATGTTGAAAGTTGGACTTTGGATAGAATTCTTTTTTTGATAAATCTTTGAGGAAAGATTAAAGTTGAAAAACGAGATAAGGCTTATTTTCTTTTCTATTGAGGTATAATCAAGTTTATGAAGGGTAATGTAGTGTAATATAAAATAGATATAAATAATATATAATAACATATTATTATATTATATTATATTATACAAGTACAATGCATTATAAATGTTGAAGACAATATAATAGAATATAAAATAAGTAGAGATAATACATAAATAATATAGTATAAATTGTTTTCTTGAAATAGGGAACTCTGAAGGGGGAGACATATTGGAATGTTAAAATGGGACATAGGATTTGTAAGAGATGATTTATGAACTTGTTTTATTGATCCATTAAATGCGAAAGCACGTTTAAAGCTGTATTAATTATAGTCATCGTGATCCAAAAGGGGATCTCAGCACAAAGATTAAAAAAATATCTTTTTAGACATTTCGAAAATGATTTGAATCAACGATTGATTGAACGTGAATAGAGTCAACATTTTAATTACATTTTAATTTAGAATTAGATGAAATTCGAAACATGTGAGGCTGTAATTTTTGGAACGATTTTTGATGAATTCTCCAATTAAAATAGGTATAATTATACGTAATTGTGAGTCTTTGAGAAACTAATGGAAATTTTCCGTAGGTAAATCGAAAGACAAATGTGCAATCCTTCGTTAGTACCAAGAATGCAATTGAGAGATGACAATTGCTGTCCGGCAAGAATGCAGAACAGAGAAAGGAATGATTTCGTCAAACAGAACAGAAGTTCGATTAGAGGAAAGAATTGGAGAAAAAACCAATTTGCGTTAGATTTCAGCTTCCTCGAGCGTATTCTGTTCAAAGATCAAAGACTTTGCTGGAAGAAAGGAATGATTTCGTCAAACAGAACAGAAGTTCGATTAGAGGAAAGAATTGGAGAAAAAACCAATTTGCGTTAGATTTCAGCTTCCTCGAGCGTATTCTGTTCAAAGATCAAAGACTTTGCTGGCAAATATCAGTTGGTTCCGCTAGTTGAAACCGCTCTTTTAATCATTATTTTAGTCGGCAATAGCCTGCCGACTTCTACACGTAGAAACGCATTATTAAATGCGTGGGAAAGATCCTTTCTTCTACATAATTTGCTTGCAGTGTGTAATTGTGTAGTTTGAAAAGAACTTGTTATAAAGTTGCAATTCTCTCTTTCGATCATTTAATCTACTACACCGTTATATAAAATTATTGATTAGGAAGAAAAATTTGAGATTATTTTATACGTTATTTTTTGGTATTAAATTTGGTAATTATTCTGTGTTTAACTTATTATATATCTTTCAAGTTAATTTATTTCTATCTATCTCGAAATCACGCGTTTTCTTTTTTTTTTAATTTAATAGGAACGTGAAGTTAGCAGTTTCTTGGAGATATAAAAAAATAGATATTATTTCAAGTTATTATTAAAATTTTAGCGTATTTAATGTTTCAAGTAAAAATTAAATTATTAACATTTTATAATTTGGAGAATAATATTCTTTATATTTTGACTGAAACGAAGTATTTCACGTTAATTACATATTTCGGTAATTAAGAGTTAGTAATATGTATCATATGCATAACAGACATTTCAGTAATTAAGGATTAATTGTACACGGTGATTAAAAGAACAAAAATTGTTGGAGCTGATAGCGTTGCATTTCTGAAAGTCGAATTTTTGAGATTGTTTTTTAGATTCGCAAGGAGCAGNTATTTCACGTTAATTACATATTTCGGTAATTAAGAGTTAGTAATATGTATCATATGCATAAGACATTTCAGTAATTAAGACAGACATTTCAGTAATTAAGGATTAATTGTACACGGTGATTAAAAGAACAAAAATTGTTGGAGCTGATAGCGTTGCATTTCTGAAAGTCGAATTTTTGAGATTGTTTTTTAGATTCGCAAGGAGCAGTTTTACACTGTTTGTGCTTGAAGTGATTTCGCGAGAGCTGAGCCGGATGGAAAGAAGCTTCCACTGCGCTAGACAGGCCGGATATCAAAAAAGTTCCTGGACAATATCTTTATCTCGGACGATGTATTCCCGTGGCTCTTTAAAAAAGTTCACAAGTTGGAAATTAACCGGTGTTTTATGACCGACTCTCTTTATGCGACTAAGCACACTCGCAGTTCGTAAAGCATCACGAATTTAAGCTGGTTGTTTCTCACATTCTCTAGTATTCTAGTGAGTGATTTTCAAATCAATTTAGCCGATGGTTGATCTCGATCAATTAGGTTATTTGTAATCTTGATATTTTAGAGGAATTCTTAATGGATTTTTAATGAAGACTCGCAATCTTCAGAGAGATTAGTTAGTTTACTTGATTTCACATAGATTGGTAGCAAAAATCGTCAGTATCGGTAAAAATTTACTTCTTCTCAGCTCAGAAGATATTTTAGTCTTCTGTTTCAATAATTGACTTCAGAGAATTTAAATCAATATTTAGACTGTAATAGACGGTAGATTTTAAAAATTCAAGATATGTATTTAATTTGTAAAAAAGGAACAACATTTCGTTATCGCCAAATGGCCGAGCCGATTGGTAATTTTCTACTTGAAACTGATATTTCAGAAGTTTATTTTTCCTTATTGTGTCACTTTGTTTTAAATAGTTTTTTAATAACGTATGGAATATTATTCTTTCGTAATTATACGTGTAAAAAAATAGATGTGATATAATCATAATAAGAGAAGGAGAAAGAGTAAACTAATACCAGGTTAGATATTTTGTTATCATAAAATTTATCACAGTAGATACCATTAGCTGATACAATGATCAGATGTTATTTTAGCGTTAAACGTGTATCATTAAAAAGCCATTAACGAGAGAATAAATGTTCTTATTTGTTATGTTTTCCCGTTGCGCTAGAAAGTAAAATGCTACGTGTTATTCGGAAATATTATAAACAGAGCAAAAATTCAAACTTCGGTTATATCCGGCTTTTTAAATTGTTGCTTGAAATTCAATATTTGACCAATATTCGACGATACGGAACGTTTAATTTATAATTTATAACGATAAATTTAATCAAAGATACACAGGAAAAGAAAATCGGTCTTCCATTTATAATTTATTTTTAAGTATTTACAACATTACAAAATTACAAAATTAATTTTCCTATGTATTTTCACATTTGAAAAATTTAAAAAAAAAAAATCAGCTCGTCGATTCGATAATTATACATAGTTTCCACGATGAGAATTTTCAAATGTACGTCAAAATTTAAATATTCGTACTTTCAAAACTAACCAAAGAATAACTCGAATCCCCTGCCGCTTCACGTGGACTACCTAATATTATATTACTTTTCCAAATACTTAGAATTAAATTTAAAATTTATTTAATAATAATATTAAATATATATAAAATATATATAAAATATATAATAATAAAAAATAATCCTTACGGCATGAGTGAACTCTAATGTTCATAATGAATTCTAAATATGCAAAATAACATTCCTTTCTGATGAATAACAAAATTAATTTCACAAGTGATCATCGTGGCTCGTCATTGTACGCTTGTACTACTGTCGCCTCTTTCGCAATTATTCACGCATTAATGGCTTTCGAACGACACACGCTCGCCAATAAATGACATTTTACGGCTAATACCGATAATATGGTGAACGCGGTGTGGCACGAGCCACACGCTCAAACACCATTCAAATCCAATCAACGAAATTATCGTGACGAAACATCGAGTCCAATGCACGCCGCATAAATGCGTTTTCGACAATGTTTACATCGCGGTGTCGCGTCAGCGGCGGCCGCGCGATAATGTCAAAATCGCGTCTCGGCTCGCCAACGTAATCACCGATTACGCCTCTCCACTGGCTTTCGCGCTACATTCACAAAATTCGGGGAAATTTTTCGTCCAACTTTCGCCAGATAGCCAGCGCGAATCTGTCGCAAAAAAAAGAAAAATAGAAATACGTGGATTTTTCTCGCGTCCTTATGAAAAAAAAAAAAAATTCGATCGTACGATCGTGATTTATTGAATTTCGCCAAATTCGCTTATCGAGATGAAGCGGCTGAAACTCGCAACTGTTTTCGCTTACAAAGTGACTGGCAGCGCTTGGTTTGTCGGAAATATTTTTTAACCGAAACCTCGGTTCGAAGCATGCCAGCGCTATTGGAATTCGCGCGATTTAGTGGGAAGCGATAAAGCGGAAAAAGACGATTGCTGTCGAAGAAGACCTCGCTTCGGAATTTCTGCGCGCGGTTTTCTTCTGACAATATTTTTTTTTTGTTTTCCACGTTGTAACAGAAATATGGAAAACATCTGGTGGATTGTTCAGTTCACGTCGGCGGTTCGAGAATTTTCATACGCGTTTCTGTTTCGACAGAAGTGGCGAAGCTGATGTACGTATCGTGTTATACTAATTGCGAGCACGTTATCGGTGTAATGTATCTTTTCATTGGGAATTGCATTTAGCATCCTCGGCGAAAGCGTCTCGAAATATGATTTTAACGCAGATATTAAATTAAATATGATTTCCACGTATTAAATTAAAATATTTCATTCGATTTAAATATCCCCGTAGGTGTGCGATATCCCCGCAACAGGGAGAAATAAAACGTTGAAAAACTCATTAGAAAGTTCATAACGATTCTTTTCTATTAAATTAAAAACATCTGTTTCCAAGCGATATTTTACGAGATTTTTTTGATAAAAGTGACGGATGACAACTTTCGTATCGACGTTGAAAATTTGTTTATTTCGTTTGTTTCGCGGTAGCGTGTAATAACTTTTAACCCGCGTATAGCACATCTGTAAATGATTTGCTCGGTATCAAGCGATGATGACGCACGATATTGAATATCCAATCAAATGATCGACCTTTTCCAATTTATATCTATTCACCATGCCATCGAGATGATTTAACTGGTAAAAATGAAGTTCACTCGGAATTTAAATTGTCTCGTACGATATAAATGGTAAACCGATGTTGGAAAAGAACGATTTCAAAAAAAAAAAAAAAAAAAAATAAAATTNTATCAGTTCATGAGTAATCACTTTATGAATGTTAAGAACTAATTGATTATGAAATTCATTTCTATTAATTCTTGTTTCATTTATTACATTCATTTATTCGCTCCTCATTGATAAACAAATGACTGATTTCTCGATGAAGTCTTGACGATGTAATTATAGTAATTGTGCAATATATTTAAGATTCATTTCTATTAATTCTTGTTTTTATGACTTTGTTAAATAGTGGTTTATAAAAAAAGTCATGATGATGTAATTATGTTTAACTTTTTTTTTTTAATATTTCAATATCATTGAAGGATACTGAAGTTTGAAAAATGGGTATACGTTTCCTTGAAAATTACTTCATTCAAAATATACATGGCATGTACATTTTATATTATATTATAGTATTAATAGCTATATATTATGGAAGTAGATCTTACTATAATGAACGTGTTTTTCATTAATGTTGATCTTGTTATTCTATCAGGACAGGGATACATCCGCTGTTTATTTTCAATATACGTCATCAATCACTTGACGCGTAATTGTGTTTGGCAAGATTATGCGTTATTGCGATTAATGTTTGGAATAACAAAGATATATATCATATATATTTTCATCGTATTATCGAGAATCGCTAACATAACGCACAGTGGAAACAATGAAAATTGATCGTAATAGGTCAATCAAGCCAGATTAATTAACTTCACAAGTTTGAAATTTTTAAATATTTATTTCGCTTACAGAATAATTGTACTTTAAATGTTCCATGTATTTTTGCAAGAAGTAATGTAGTAATGTAGTAATGTAGATTTCGATATGTTTAAATTTCTCTCCAAGCAAATGCTTCAACATCCGCAGTAGCATCATAATTTACACCCTAATTTTAACGTGTAAAAATTGTAGCATTAAGAATGCAAACAGTGCAAATATCTTTAATGTCTTTAAAAATTCTCCGTTTCTCGATACACGTTTAAAATGTACGTACAATGTATTTTAACAAACAAAATCCAAGCAGTTCCCCTTATAATCCAATTCGCAGATATTTCTCCCTCGGCGGAGAGAATCCGAGGGAAAATTATGTTTTCATACGGATCTATCTATAATTGGGGGAGGGGGAGGGGGGGCTGGTGTACAGCAAAATCAGACGCAATTACCCAACGACTCGCTGGCGACTCCATTACCGACTGTTTACATTTCACTTAGGTAAAGTATTTCTCGAACCGCTCCATCGGGCGAAACGTTCGCCGCCGAGAAACTGGGCCACGTCTCGACAAACGAGAAACTTCATTCGTCCTCCTGTCCTTCGTTTTATTTTTCCCACCCACTCATTTCCACCCTCCCGTCGCATTGTCGTTCGTTTCTTCACGAGTCCTTCTGGACGCCAAACCGGGAACGAATGGCTGTCAAAGAGACAAACAGTGACACGGGAAATGGACGGCGGGAAATAAGGAGGAGAACGTGAGAGTAAGAACCGGGGCCGAGAGACATTTCACATCGAATTGCACGTTTAATCGTGCAATTGTCACGCTTTCCTTTACGGACTCCTGTATTGTATATTTATCGACGATCGGATAGTGATTCGTATAAATCGCTCCGTTTTTCGTAGATGAATACTGTTTCGATTTTACAACGTGAACGTGTTAAAAAATGTTGCTATGACACTGATTTGTATAAGTTTTCCATTTTCAATTGAAAGATTGTACATATAAAGACATTCTTCTTCTTCTGTTTTTTTTTTTTTTTTTTTTTTTTTTTTTTTTTTTTTTTTGNTAAACGAGTGACGTCGATTTTTTAATTTCCTACCATTCGCAATGAGTTCAGACTGCCACCCACGAAAAATTATTTAAATGGAAGAATCGTAAGGATATTTTCGAAAATTTTTACACCAAATATCAGAAAATAATCGTATAAGACGTACCTCATTGCGTAAAATATAATCCTGCGTCCGCGAAACGAATGCTTTGGATTTATGGTTGCTTTCTATAGCTTTCTCTTATTGAATATAATTCGAGCCAACGACACTTCGTACACTATCTTGTTTTCTAATTTGCGAGTCAGCGCGGTTTCCTTAATATCTTGAGTCATTATGAATGCTTCATGAATGCCTACGTCGTTCCGCAGTAATAACTGCAGTGAAACAACCAAGCAAAAAGCTAGAAGGAATTGGGGCGCGCCTGGACGTCGCCGGTCAGACGGCGCGGCGTCGTCGAATGACATGGATGATGCGATTGAATCGTTCCAGCCAAGAAATTGAAGGTTACATTGAGGGTTACAGGCTATGGAACCAACTACTTCTAAATGGCCATTCTCTCTCTAGAATTCTTTCTCTACGCTTCCCGTTTGCTTGAAATTTCACGTGAACTTCGTTCCCTTTTTCCCACTTCTTCCGTATTTTATATTTCTGACTGTTGTATATATAATTTCAATTATTTCAGTATAACTAATATAATTAATTTGTTTCTGTTATATATAATTATATGTAATTCTGATGTTAATATCAATATAATTGACATTAACTTGATTCTATCATATATAATTCTATTATTTGAATTTTATGATTTCATCGAAAGTTCTCTCTATTAGGATCTCTCTCTTTTTTTTTTTCATCGTGCTGTAATCTCTTCTTTTTATTTCTGTTTATCGGCTCTCCAAGCGGCGAATGTTTAAATGCATCGTTGCTCGGTTAACAGCTTCATTGGTCTTCAAATAGAATTTGAGCTTAATATTTGCTTTCGATTAATTACCATAAGTGCCGTAGGGATATCAGGATTTAATCAGGGAAAATAGTAGAAAGCATAGAAGCGTGCAAGAAGGAAGGGAGAAATTACCTCGTAATAATTCTGTAGGATTTATTTTCCTGAAGATTTATTTTCCTGAAGATTATTTGAAAATTACAGCGCACGCATTAATAATAAATCCAAGTGAAGTATCACGCAAATTAAATGAACAAGATTTAAGTGACTAATGAAATACTTAAACGAAAGAACATATTCCTCCCGAATATTCACCCGAGGTGGCTTCTCAGTTCAGAGAAGCGCAAGACTAATAGTACCTTATTCTATTGAAATCCAGCGAATGAAACAGAAGAATCTGTACGAGTGGTCTTTTCGTAACAATAATTTTGCGATTCGTAGAACCGTGAAACAAAAAAAAAAAAAAAAAAAAAAAAAAAAGAAAAAATAGATTGCAAAAAAACCGTCGTGTACATGCGTCACTTTAGTGAAAAAAGAAAAACAAAAAAATAAAAAGAAAAGAGAAAAGAGCAAAAGATGAATTGGATCGGGCAGGAAGTTGAAGAGGCGCGAAAGAAACAAAAACTTCTCGGTCGGTATTAAAACTCGAAACGAGATGATTAAAGCACGAAACAAGTTAACGATCGAATCGAGTATCAATTTACTCGCGTCACGATTCTATCGTTATTAATTCTCAACGCGACGTCATTAAACAAACGAAATTTCCTCTGGGACAGCGCGGCGAGCGACAGCGCGCACTGTTTTGTTTTTCGATTTCATTTCATTCGAAGAATCATTGTTAAAAACTTCCCGCGAGCACGCAGTTGCACGCAAGTCCGGAAATAATGATAATTACTTTGCCTCGGTCAGATTATTATAACGGTGCGCAATTAAACAAAATATTCGATGTTCAGCGGAGCACTTAGCTCGATTGCAACCGGGGACCGGTTTTATTACGTAGCACGCTCGACACGTAGCTAAACATCGCGGCATTAAATCGGCCGCTTTTATTATTCCGCTGTCGGTAAATCGCGTCGCTTTGTTGCCGCGGCTGGCGATATTCGGGAAAATACAGCGGCGAGAAAAATGCGGCAGAGAAGGGTCAACTGTCCTCTGCTGTTTGTTCATGGTCCCTAATTAAAGAAACGAGGTTCCTTTACAACCTTTTGATTTTACATTAATATTATTTAGAAGACTCAACATGGTTAAAACCATCAATTCATAATTTTTTTTTTTTATTGAAATTTTATAACTCATAAGATCAAAGTGGGGAATAATTTGTGAAATTCGTCAGTGCAATAGTACAATAGTGTTACACATATCTATAAATTTAATTTCTTTAAACTTTATTAAATTACCAAAATATAAATACTGACTGAAAAATTATATAGTTATGAAATTACAAATAACATGTTGCATTGATGTTGATTTTTAATGAAATAGAGAAATCATGGAAATAGATACTTGAAATCGTAAAAGTATGAAATAAATAACTTGAAGTAAATGATTCGTCCATTCTTAAGTAGTGAAGATCTAAAATTGGTCCTACGCAGTATCCAACATACAGTAGGTTCTGCATTTGGAAGAAAATTCTTTAACATATACGCTGAATTATGCAGCACGTAAGTTACTTGTACCTTCTTATTCGTTTAATTTGATCGTGTAAATGATTTTAGATAAAGTAGTTCCTTTATCTAGCTAAACTGTCTTATCAGAAGTTGATTAACATATACGCTGAATTATGCAGCACGTAAGTTACTTGTACCTTCTTATTCGTTTAATTTGATCGTGTAAATGATTTTAGATAAAGTAGTTCCTTTATCTAGCTAAACTGTCTTATCAGAAGTTGACACACACAGAGTAGAAAAATTTCAAGATGTTCTACAATATTATTTACACTATCTTATCTTAGGAACAGTGTTGGAAATGTTAGTCCTCAAGCATATCAATTTTTTCACCACCTCGATTTGTAGAATTCTGAACACAGAGTAGAAAAATTTCAAGATGTTCTACAATATTATTTACACTATCTTATCTTAGGAACAGTGTTGGAAATGTTAGTCCTCAAGCATATCAATTTTTTCACCACCTCGATTTGTAGAATTCTGATTGGTAGAAACGGTTCACGCGGTATGGAAAATACAAATACAAAAGAAAAGGAAACATCTATTTTATCATGAATGCAAAAACTGTTAGATTTTTTTTTTAAAAATGTAATCTAAAATTATAGTGTATCAACCTGTAATCTAAAACATACAAAGTAGAAGAGGAAGAAGTAATAGTTGTTAGTAGACTGCGGATTTTTACGCGTTTATGAGAAGTTTAAACGTACAAAGTTGCGCAGAATGTATAACATTAAAAAGTGTACAAAATATCAAAAATACATAATATTAGGAAGTGTACAAAATATCCAAAATACGGTTTTGTAAATACACGCTACGTACAAAAATTTTCTACTTTCACTTTTTTATTATATTCACAAAAATATGAATTTGCACAAAAATCCGCAGTTGTTGTACACTTCCCAAATAAATTCAACGAACGCGTATTCCAATACTTATGGACGCCAATATGTCAAAAGTCTGTTGCTCATATATACGATAAAGTTTTGTTTATTGAAAAACGCGTACAATTGCAGGCAACATTCCCCGGCGGGCATTTCCATGTAATCCTGGCCTCGTTGAAACGCGACGAATAATCAGTCCCTGTCAAAATTGATTTGTTCCGTGGCCATCAAATATCTCGAATCACGCGCGAAATCATTTCGGACACGATTTTAATTTCCGTCTCTCTCGTCTGTCCCGCGGCGCACATTAATTTCGGCCGCGCGACAGTTTTAAGGGTAATTGCTTTATCATTTCGCTTGTTTATGCAGTTCTTCCTCCCTCGCTCCCCCCTCCTCTCCCCTCCGCTCCCCCCCCCTCTTCTCTGAT